>JAQZBX010031228.1:0-26430 GCA_029593785.1 Cabassous unicinctus | reverse complement strand
GTCTCCACCTCACTGTTACAATTTCTTTCATTGCTTGAATCACAATATACGACAGAACACCACCAAGTCCATTCTAGTCCATAGCTCTTCCCCCAATCCTGGGGGTTTTGGGATGGTGATGTCCACTCCACCTCCAAGTGAGAGAAGGTTTATATTCCATGGATACGGTGGATGGGATTATCCTGCCTGCAGCTGCAGGCCCCCTCAATTCCCTGGGATGGCCGTTGCCCATAGTCGTCTCCTCACCAGGTGACTTGGATGAGGTTTTTTTGGACTTGGGGGTGGTCATGAGTGTCAGTGTGGCAACAGATGTAGGCCATTTTACATCAGCATATACCATGCAGAACTGTGTGGGAGAGAGGGTGGTCTATGATGTGAAATGCGGTCTATGCTTGGTGGCAAAGCCCCAGGATGTGTATATCCATTATGGGTGATGTTCCACACTGTTGAAGGATGTTGGTTTGGGATGTTATGGGAGGTGTGGGAGGCGGGGAACATGGGAATCCTTGTAATTTTTGAGTAATAATTAGGTAATCTAAGCACCTTTAAAATATATATATATACAAAATAACATTTATGTAAGAAAATACACATATATGCATATATATTTGTATATCATTTTACAAATATTGGTATGTACTGAGAAAAATCTTGATTTTTATGAACAATAAAAAAAATAAAAAATAAAAAATAAAAACATGATACATCACTACCATCCAAAAAGAAAAGTTGATTAAATACCCCTTGAAAGTCTCTACCACAGATGCTGAGCCAATTTACAGTTTTACCTATCCTCAGAGAAAATGTCCCTTTCCTGCTCCTCTGCTCCCTTCGGTAGTACATAGCAGCATTATCTCATTGTCCTTCTAATGCGCACATCAAACAAGTCTGTTTCCTTGGAAATAAGCCAAGAAATATAGTAGTCAGTCATATAATAATTCATTTATTGAAGAACTCAATCTTATAGTTATGACTTATCAGTGCAGAATTACCAACTGTCATTTGTGACCCAAACTGAATAGGTTTTGTTTAAGGCTTCACCACTTATTTTTAAAGTCAAATTAATTTTTTCCTATTCTTCTTTTATAAAATGTGGTAATAAAACAGTGCATGGTAAAGGATTTTGTGAGTATAAAGTGAATTGATTAAGGCAGATCTCTTGACAGAGTGCCAGGTGCATGGCATTTCCTAAATGTTTCAGAATATGATGATGAGTTTATTTTTTTTTTAATTTTATAAATAAGTATAATGAGGAGTATTAATTGTCACATAATCAATAGATTTCCTCTACTATCATCAAATACACAAATTGGCACCTTTTAGAAGGAGAGTCACATTTTATTTAATAAAATATGCTTTACTCCATTTTCTGAATATCAATTCATCCTTATTTTTAAAAAATGGCAAATATGTTTTCTAAATACATATATTTTATAAGTTCCTTGGTTTATTTCCAACTGAAATATGCATCTAACATTGCTACTTGATTTTGCACTTATGTAATGTCCATATTTCATCTGTACATTTTAATCCCAAAATGGTACTTATAATTTATATGTATGTGTATATAAATGTATATGTGTGCACTCATCTATTTATCTATATACCTAAGCTATGGAAAAGAAGGAAGAATAACCTCCTAAGAATTCAGAAGGAAATATCTGACTGGGTTTTGATTACTGGGGAAAGATTAAGGCACATGGTGAGGTTAGTTGGAGTAGTGCTGATTTTAGGGTGCCTGCAACACACAGGGATTTTTTGTCCATGTATTTGAGTTTGATATTCAATGAATCTTAACATTTATTCAGTGTTTCCTATGTGACAGTCAGAATTCTAAGTGATAATATATATAAACATGGATAAGATTCAGAACTCCCAATGTCACTCTTCAGAAGACAGTATGAACAAATGACTGCATTTCAAAAATATTGAGATTGCCTAAGTTTCCCAGAGAGTAAGTGGAGAAGTCAGCATTTGAACATATCTATTCTGTCCCAGGCCCTGTACTCTTGCCTGCCGTGTTTTATAGCTACACATTTGATACATCACTAAATTTGGAGTTTGTCATGTTTAGACTTTATTAGGAAAAAATTAAAATACAGTGTGAAAATCCAAGACAATAGGGGATTGGGTCAAGATGGTGGTAGAGTAAGGTGCTCCAAGGGTCAGATTGTACTACAAGGTAGTTAACAATCTAAATAGAGCTATTTAAAGCACTTATTTGTGGGGTCCAGGAGACAAGAAGAGCATCCTGCAACATCCTTGAAAGAATGGAACGAGGAGACTGTCCATCTGCAGTGAAGTTGCATGAGTAGAGCACTCCATGCTGTGGAAGCCAGTATCTATCGTCCATTGATGGTGCAAGGCAACTTGGGAGCTATTCCATGGCTGGAGGGGAAACACAGTTTGCCAGAAATGGGGGAGGAAGACATGGTTCGGCACTGACCTCAGTTACTGATTAGCAGATTTGGCTCGTTAAAGTATAATCCTGAGAAAAGCTAACATTTGAACCTGTCCATGTAGCAAAGAGAATAGTTGACACAATTTTAACTTTGTCTGTTGCATGTGGGGAAGTGGGGCTAATTGAAAATCACAGTGATGGTAGGGACTGGCTTTGATCCACCCAGATTGGATTGCAGACCTAGCCTAGGCTCCAGCCTTTCCTCTGGGAGGCAAGAAGCTGGGGGACCTGCATCAGCCTCTCAGGACACCTGCAGTTGCATTTGACCCACATGGATTAGAATGTTGGGCACTCTGGGAGGTCCATCTCCAAACCTGGCAGGGGAAGAGGGGGAATGTAGCTAAGTCAGTCTACCTGGCAAATGCAGTCAGTTTGAACCTACATGGCATAGATTGCTGCCCAAATCTGCAGCTCTACCCCATGCCAAGTGGGGAAAATATCACCAGACAACTACAAATTGTCTTGGCCTACACAACTTGGATTATTATATATGGGTGTGGTTCTGTCCCTGCCCTTGGCTGAGGATAAAGGTGTGAGAAGCTTCATCGGTTCCTGGGACAATGTGGGCAGCTTCAGCCTCCAGGTTATGGTACCAAATATATCCTCAGTTACTACTACACAATCAGCAAGGGAGAAAGGACACCAACAAAAAATTATAATCCATACCAAGAAACAGGAAGATATGACCAGTCAAAGGAACAAGACACACCTCTGACTGACATAAAAGATTTGAGACAACTAATCACAAATGTTCAAGCAAACCTCCTTATTAAATTCAGTGAGATGGGTAAAGAGATTAAGGATATTAAGAAGACACTGATGGGCACAAAGAATTTGAAAGTATACATAGAAAAATAACAGATACTATGGAAATTAAAAGGCCAAAAAATGAAATAAAAATACATGGGAGACATAACAGCATATTTGAGGAGGCAGAAGAAAAGACTGGTGAGTTTGAAGACATGGCCTCCAAAACAAACATACAAAAGAAGAGATGAAGAAAACAATGGAAATAAATGACCAGGTCTCAGGGAACTAAATGATGGCAAGAGATTTGCAAACATACATGTAATGGATGTCCCAGAAGGAGAAGAGAAGGAATAAGGGGCATAAGAAATATTGGAAAAAATAATGTTAGAAAATTCCCCAACCCCATTGAAGGATATAGATATCCATGGCCAAGAAGCACAATGTACTCCCATCTGAATAAACCTGAAAGACCAACTCTGAGACACATACTTATCAGAATGTCAAATGCCAAAGAAAAATAGAATTCTGAATGCAGGAAGAGAAAAGTGAAGCATAACACACAAGGGATATCTAATAAGATTAAGTGCCAATATCTCATCAGAAATCATGGAGTCATGAAGGCAGTGGTATGATATCTTTAAGATACTGCAAGAGAAAAACTGCAAGCCATGAATCTAATATCTGGCAAGACAGTCTTTTAAAATGAGGGCAAGTTTAAGATATTCACAGATAAACAGAAACTGATAATTTGCAATCAAGAGGCAGGCTTTGTGAGAAATAGTAAATGGAGTGCTTCAGCCTGAAAAGAAAAGTCAGGAGAGAGATTTGGGAGAGAGTCTAGAAATGAAGATTATATCAGTAAAAGCAATTAAACATGTCAAAAGAGTGTTGAAAATAAAATATGACTGATAACACTGAAAGGTCAAAATGGGTGAAATAAGAACTGCCTTTACAGTAATAACATTGAATGTTAATGGGTTAAACTCCCCAATCAAAAGACTCAGATTGGGAGAATGGATAAGGAAATTTCAGCCATCTATATGCTGTCTACAAGAAACTCACTTTAGATGCAGGAATAACAATAAATTGAAAGTGAAAGACTGGTAAAAGTTATTCCATGCATGCAGTAACCAAATAAAATAAAATTTAAAAATAACTAAAATAAAATAGAATAAAATGAAATAAAATAAAATTTAATTTAAAAAGCTGGAGTTGCTATACATATATCATAAGAAATAGACTTTAAAATAAAACTGTTATTAGAGACAAGGAAGGACATTATGTATTAATAAAAAGAGCAACTCACTGGGAAGAAATAGTCATAAATACATATGCACCTGATCAGGAAGTCCCAAATTGCATGAGGCAAACACTAAAAAACCTGAAGGGAGACAGCAATACTCCACTCAGAGAATTGGATTCAACATCTGGGCAGAAGATCTATAAAGAAACCCTTTGATTGTATTAAATCCAAAAATTGTAAGTTTACTTGATAAAAATTATGGCTTTGATTTGACCTCATCAGTACGATGTAACTCAGGTTGAGTTCCCACCCCCTTGGCGGGCCTATATAAATAGGCACTCACTCAAGAAAACACACAGAACACACATGAAAAGAGAGGCCTCCATAGATGCCAAAGGAGAGAAGGCTGAAACAGCTAAATCCCAGGGAGAGCTGAGCCATTTGCCTGATTGCAGCTGAGCAGCTAAGCAGCAAAGAAATCCTGGAAAGACTCACGCCCTATGCCAGAAGCCCAGAAAGATGAACTCTATATCAGCCTACAGCAGAGATCAGAAGAAGCTGGGCCCACGGAGCCTTAAGAGGAAGAAAGAAGGAAGACCAGGCAGAGATTTCCCACCATATTGCTTCAACAAGTGGCAACTAACTTTGGTGAGAAAACCGTCTTGATTTGGACTCTTTAGAGCCTTGTAACTGCAAGCTTTTACCCCAAATAAACATCCTTTATAAAATCCAATCGATTTCTGGTACTTTGCATCAGCACTCCTTTGGCCAAATAATGGAGGGTTTTAACTGCTTTTGCGCTTAATAGGAAAAAAAAAAAGAGACAGAGAATTTGGCACCATGCCAGGGGGACTTACTTTGGATTTTATGCTCCCCAGTGTAACAGAATTACAATCATTTATACATTCTCTACTGATGTCCTTATTGGTCCTTTTATTTGAACCTATAATTAGCATTATATTTGATATGTCCCAGAGACTTAAATTTTTGGTCCTTCCATATGCCAGTTTAGTCCTGAATTTCAACATAGTTGCAGCAACGACTCTCCTGTTCATTGGACTCAACCAGGAAAACTAACAAGGAGATGATGATGGAAAATGCCCATCCCAAGGAACATAGAGTGCAATTGCAAGCAAGATAGTTCAATCCATCTGTCCATGGGATCTAAGACTCCCCTCTCATTTAGAAGCAGAGTTGGCATCACCATACCCAAATCCTCAAGATCAGGGAATGAACAATGGACATAAGTAGACTCATTTTTATTCTACTATAGACTTACTATATTCTAGCAATGGAAGAACTCTTATCATTGATGTAAAGGCAGTGGCCACCAGAGGTTCTGAGTGATGGGAGAGGGAATAATAGTTGTAATATGGGAGCATTTTTGTGACATTGGATATGTCCTGCATTATATTGCAGTGACAGTATACAGGCCCTTGTATATTTTGTCATAACTTGCAAAATTGTGCTGGACAGAGTGTAAACTGTAACGAAAACTGTGGTCCATGGTTAGTAGCAATGTTTCAATATGGGTTCATCAATTGTAACAAATGTACTACACTAATGAATGATGATATGTGGCAAAGTGTGGGAGAGGGAGTGTGTGGGGCATATGGGAATCCTTTATATTTTTTATGTAACATTTATGTAATCTGAAAGTTCTTTAAAAATAAAAAAATAGAACATCATTTCCATATGAGAAACATACATTCTGCTTCTATTTACTGATATCTCCTGCTGGTTCTGTTTCCCTAAAGAATGCTGAGTAAAACATAGTTTAAACAATACCTAAATAAATGACACTACATTTCATGTTCATGTATTTTTCCTTCTTCTTCATTTCTTCTATTGCTATTAAAATACCCTGTTAGTGTCACCACTATATCATCACTAATACTACCTTATCTAAAGTAGGTCAATGTTGCTGTGTTAGAAAATCTACCTTGGGACCATTTGACCCAACAGATGTAATTGTGTTTGTAATGTTGGGACAGATGTAAATACTGGATAATATTGCTTGCAGTTCACACAAACACACGAATTCAAGACAAATGCTTAACAATTTGGTAGAACATAATTCTTACTTTGGCAGAAAACCATTTTTTGAGAAACAGATCTGAGCTTTCTACTTATCCTTGGATTACACTTAAAGATTGATCATAGACAACCAGTTTTCATTCAATCCAGGTTCCAATTATGAACTCTGTTATAAAAAATTCACCAAAGCATACATGTGAATATTTATAAGATGGTTCCATCATAAATTGATGAATGTTCTAGCCATTCCTGAAAAAATATAAATAGTTTTTATGAACAGGTTTATCAGGCTTACAAATCATCTACACTATTTATGATGATCATGAGAGTCCATGGCATGAACTGGCAAAAGAAATACATAAGTGTTGCATCACATACTGCTAATCAATTGTGCATAAAAGGCAATGCTCTGAGTGAGTGTATTTGAAACCTTAACAGAATGTTGTGGAATTACAAAATATAATGATGTTGGTTGGTTGTTTCTAAAAATTATGGATACAGTGGTTAAATAAAGGCATGAAATCAAGGAATCAAATTTCCAGCATAGCAGGATTCTGTCAACCCCTCAAAGGATGAGGGACTGAGAGACAAAGAACCCCAAATGAGAACTGTGAGTTACTAAAGCCCTGCTATGGCAGGGACGGGAATCCATTCCCCACTCTCAAGAAGAGCAGCCTGGATAAAACCCATGGTCAACTGCAGCTGACTGAGAAGGGAATAGATGTCTTCCTCCCTAGGAAAAGGGAGGGTTTGGCAGAGGGAGAAGAGTGGTTTCACTTTAGTGCATTTGGCTGGCAAAGCCTGCTTTGAATCTTGGCTGTGGCCAGACCAGAAACACTGGCAAACAGAGATTGAAAGAAACCCCTCAATGGGAAGGTTCACAAATGTGTGTCACTTGCTGGCTTGCAAGGAAACTGCAAGGAGAAAAACTACATTTAGAGCTCTCTTAACACAAACTGCTGGGAGAAAATTTGTGCACCATTATTAAGCCCATGACTTTTTCTGAAACTTAGGAAGGGTAATTTTAGACTAAGAATATGTTGAACCAAAAATCAAAGAAGAGTTTTAAAAAGAAAAAGAACACAAGGCAAGAGAGAGAAATTGACCATCAGAGAAATTTCACCAACATATTCAGGTGCTTAGACATGAGCAAAAAATACAAGCCATACTAGGAAACTGGAAAAGATGGCCCAACCAAAGGTATATACTAAATATCCTGATGAAATACAGGATATAAGACAATGATAATCATAAAATTCTCCTAAATCAATAGAAAGTATTTAAAGAAAATATGACAAAAGAGGTAAAGGATATTAGGAAGACACTTGGTAAGGATAAAGAATAATTTCAAAGGCTGCAAAGAAAATTAACAGAGATTTTGGGAAGGAAAGACACAGTAGATGAGATTAAAAATACAAAAGAGTGGGAAGCAGATGTGGCTCAAGAAACTGAGCTCCCACCTACCACATGGGAGTTCCCAGTTTTGGTTCCTGGTGCTTCCTATAAAAGACAACAAGACAGTGAGCTGATGTGATGGGCAGGCTTAGCGAGCTGATGCAACAAGATGATGCAGCAAGGGACAAGAGGAAAACATAAAGAGAGACAAAACAAAGTAGGGAGTGGAGGTGGCTCAAATGATTAGGCAACTCTCTCCCACATTGGAGATCCCAGGTTCAGTTCCCTGTGCCTCCTAAAAAGAAGACCAGCACACAACAAACAGACATAGCAAATTCAAACAATGAAGGGATGAGAAGAAATAAATAAATAAAATAAATCTTTAAAAAATACATTAGAGGCACATAACAGCAATTTTGAATTGATCAAAGACAGAATTATTGATATCGAGGATAGAACATCTGAACTTGAAAAGACGGGAACAACAAAATAAAAGAATGAAAAAAATGGGAGAGATCTCAGGAAAATGCTGACAATGCAAAATGCACAAACATATGTGATATTGGTATCCAAGAAGGGGAAGAGGATGAATATGGGGTAGAAAGAATATTGGAGTATCCAGCTCAGAGGGAGTAAGGAGTAGGAGGAAAAGGGAGATAGGGTAGGTGAAATGGATCTCATCCATTTCCATTTTCCAACCCGGGAAAAGGAAAGATATCAGGTGGCACTGATTTGACTCTAAAGGAGAAGTGATGGGTGAGCTGGTCAGGCTAGTAATCACATCCACCCACTCTAGGAGAGAGAGCAACTGGGTCAGTATGTGGGTGGACTGTAAGACAGCCAGCAGTCTGCCTGAGAAGGGAGCCAGGAGATGCAGCCTGTGAGATGCCGGATGTCTAAATGACATGAGGGAAAGGGAAGCCATGAGTGGCAACCTACAAGCCATCAGAAGCACAGCTAGCTTGAGGTTAAGGGGGATTTGGAGAGGCAGCCTGCAAAATGTTAGGTGTACAACAGACTCAGAAGAGAGAAAAGCCACAGTGATCCAGGGAGTTTTTATGGACAGAGCTGGCTACCTGGAGGGGTGGAGCTGAAAACAAGCAGTCTTGCAACAGGGAAGATAGACTGATAATGTTTTTTAGATTTTTTTTCTTTTTTATTTCTTTATTCTTTATTATCTAAATCCAGGTACCTGTGGAGGGTGGGCCATTGGGTGATTGGTGATCACTGCCTGAGATGTTGCTAGTGGCCTGAGAAGGAGGCCTACCTTTCCTAATTTTTCTCTTTGTTTTTTCTTCCTTTTTTTCCCCCTTGGTGTTTATTTCTTTTCTTTCTTTCATTTTTCTTCCTCTTATTCTTTATTTAGTTCTACCTTCCTTGTTTAGTCTTCATTTTCTTTCTTTTCTCATATTTTTATTCTTTTTTTAAAACTTATTTTTCCTATTTTTATTACTTTTTTTCACCTTTTTATTCTTATTCCTTTGTATGTTTTACAATATTTCACACTTATTTATTTTCTTCCTAAATCTTTTATGGTTACTTTTCCTTCATTTTTGTAAATTAATTTTCTCTACTTGCTTTCATTTTTAATGGATTTAATATTTGGGGAGGGCGGAACATGCACAATTACAAGCACATAGAATAAGTGAAACCAAGTGTCAAAGAGAGCCCTTAACATTAACGTAATGATGTAAAACCTTAGACTAGAAAGAGAATCTAACGAATTGGATTAGCTCATCAAGATAAACAGATACTTAGACACCAGCAAAATATCACAAACTACACTAAGAAACAGGTAAACATGACCCAGTCTAATGAACAAACTAAAAAGCAGGAGGAAATGCAGAACCTGTAACAACTAATAAAGGAGGTATAAAAAATATCATGAATCAAATTCAGGAAGTGAAGGAAGAGATAAAGGATATTAAGACCCTGGGGGAACATACAGAAGAAATCATAAACATACATAAAAAGAGAGCTAATGGTGATGAATGGCATGATGCAATAAGTTAAAAATATGCTCCAAGCATATAACAGCAGATTTGAACAGGCAGAGAAAAGAATTAGTGAAATAGAAGATAATACATCTGAAATTGCACATATAGTAGAATGTGTAGATAAAAAGATTGAAAAATTTCAGCAGTCAGGGAAATGAATAATAACATGAAACACAGAAACACACACATTATAGGCATCCCAAAGGGAGAAGGGAATGGAAAGATAGCAGGAGGAGTGTTTGAGGAAATAACAGCCAAAATTTTTCTGACTATTTTGAGAGATATTGATGCACATGTCCGGGAAGTGCAGGAAACCCCAAACAGCACAAATCATAAAAGGCCTACCCCGGGACATAAACTTCTCATATTATCAAACACACAGGACAAAGAAAATACTGAAAGCAGCAAGAGAATAGAGGTCCATGACATGCAAATGAAGTTTAATAAGATTAAGCAGTGCTTTCTCATCTGAAACCATGGAGGTAAGAAGGCATTGGTAATGACACAGTTAAGGTGCTAAAATTAAAAAAAACAAAAAACAAAAAACTGCTAGCCAAAATTATGTATCCAGAAAATCTATCATTCAAAAATGAAGGTGAATTCAAAATATTGACAAATAAACAGATATTGAGAGAATTTGTTAACAAGAGTCCTGTCTTTCAAGAAATACTAAAGGGATTTCTTCAGGTTGAAAGGAAAGAAACAGCAGAAGGAGTATGGAGGAAAGTGTAGACAGGGAGATCATAAGTAAGAGTAACAAAAAAGATAAAAAGAGAGAGAAAAAAACAAAATATGACATATATAAACCAAAAGAAAAAAATGCTAATACAAATACTGCCTTGAAAGTAGTAAAATCAAATGTTAATTGATTAAATTCTCCAATCAAAGACACAGATTGGCAAATGCAAGGAAATATAACCCATCTATATGCTGTCTACAAGAAACTCACCTTAGACTTAAGGACAAAAAGAGGTTGCAAAAGAAAGGTTGCAAAGTAATTTACATGCAAACAATAACAAAAATTTGGGAGTAGCTATAATATTATCAGACAAAATAGGCTTTAAATGCAAAGTTATTGTAAGAGACAAAGAAGGACACTATATGTTAATAAAAGGGGTAATTTATTAAGAAGAAAACAATCATAAAATTTATGTACCTAACCATGATGCCCCAAAATGCATGGACAAACAATGGCAAAACTCTGGGGAAGAAATTGATGCCTCTAAAATCCTAATAGTGGCCTTTAATCTATCATTATCAACATTAGACAGAACATCTCAACAGACAGTTTAAAAAGAAACAAAGAGGGACAGCCAGCAAGATGGTGGCAAAGTAAGGAGCTCTAATAGTCAGCTCATGAAACAGAGCAGTTAGCAATCACCCAGAGTTATCTGAAATACCTGTTTGTGGACTCCAGAAGACCAGAAGAGCATCATGCAAAATCCTTGAAAGAACAGAAGGAAGAGAATGCACATCTACAGAGAAGATTTGTGAGTAGAACACTGCACACCATGGAGGCCAGTGTCCATACTTCACTGGTGACACAAGCCACCTAGGGAGTTTTACTGTGGCTGGAATTAGAATCACCATTTAAGAGGAATGGGGGAGGTGACAGCTGGGTACTGACTTTGGCTGCTGATTCACAAATTCAACTGGCTAAAGTCTAATCCTAAAAGCAGCTAATGTTTGAACTTTCCAAGTCAGAAAGTGGCTGGTAGCTACCATTTTAACTCCACTGCTGGCATGAGGGGAAACAGGCTAACTGATAATCACAGTGCTGCTAGGTAGTGGCTCCTTTCTATCCAGATCAGATTGCAGGTATAGCCCAAGCCCCAGGCCCACTTCCAACAGGGAGAAAGCTGAGAGGACCTGCATGAAACTTTCCTGGTAAATGCAGGCCACACCATGTAAGCTGGTGTTTATCCTACTCTGATAGCACAAGTCACCTCAGGAGCTGATCTATGGCTGGATTTGGAGGCTCCATTTCCCAAACTCAGGAGAAGAAGAGACATTTGGCCACTGACTTCAGCTACTGATTAGAAAATTCAACTGGCTAAGTATAACCCAAAGAACAGCTAAATTTTGAACCTGCCCAAGTCAGATAGAGGTCAGCAGCCACCATTTGACTCTGCCTCAGAATGAGGAGAAGCAGGGTGGACTGAAAATCACAGTGACAGAAGGGACCAGCTTCTTTCCACTGAGATAGGATTGTAGCCCTAGCCTAGGCTTCAGCCACATCTTTGTCAGGAGGGAAGCTGGCAGGCCCTGAACTAGACCCTCCAGGTAACTCCAGGTACATTTGGCCTGCACAGACTGAATAGCCATTAGTCTACCTGGGCTATTATGTTCATTTTGAACCTTCATGGCATAGATTGCTGCCCTCCCCTGTAGCTCCAGCCCTGCTCCAGACAGGGGAGTACAGGGCATGAAGCTTCATCAGCCTCTCTGCACAAGTACAGATGGTCTTGCTCTGCATGAATTAGATTATTATACATGGCTATGGCTCTGTCACTACCCCTAGCAAACGAGAAAGTTGGTTGAAGTTTTGTTTGTCCCGGTGGCAATGTGGGCAACTTGAGCTTCCAAAGCTTACAGTACCAACTACATGCTCAGCCCCTACTACACAACCAACAAGGGAAAACAGGCAAGAAAATCATAGAATAAAGAGCGAATTTGAACCCAGAATTAATACAGATGCCTAGAAAACCAACAAAAAATCACAATCCATACCAAGAAACAGAAAGATATGACCCAGTTAAATAAATAATGTAAGCCTCCAGATGACATAAAGGAGTTGAGATAACTAATCATGAATGCTTGCACAAGTCTTAATAAAGTCAATGAGATCACTATATAAATTAGGGATATTAAAAAGACATTGAATGAACACAAAGAATAATTTAAAAACATACATAGACAAATAGCACATCTTACATGACTGAAAGGCACAATAAAGGAAATTAAAATATACTTGAGTTAAATAAAAGCAGATTTGAGTAGGTGGAAGAAAGGATTGGTGAGCTTGAAGACATGGCCTCCAAAAGCAAACATACAAAATCACAGATGAAAAAAGAATGGAATAAAATGAAAAAGGTCTCAGGGAAATAAATGACAGCAAGAGTAGGCAAACATATGTATCATGGGTGTCCCAGAAGGAGAAGAGAAGGGGAAAAGGGCAGAAGGAATATTTGAAGAAATAATTGTAGAAAATTTCCCAGACCTATTGAAGCACATAAACATCCATGTTGAAGAAGCACAAATTACAACCATCTGAATAAATCTGAATAGACAAACTCCAAGACACATACTAATCAGAATATCAACTGTCAAAGACAAAGAGAATTCTGAGAGCAATAAGAGAGAAAAAATGCATATAAGGGTTACTCAATAAGATTCAGTGCCAATTTCTCATCAGAAACCATGGAGGCAAGAAGGAAGTGGTATGATATATTTAAAATACAGCAAGAGAGAAACGTCTAGCAAAAAATCTTATATCTGGCAATATTGTCTTTCAAAAATGAGGGCAAGTTTATACTATTCACAGATAAACAGAAATGAAGAGAGTTTATAACAAAGAAACCAGCCTTGCAGGGAGTACTAAATGTGTGCTACAGCCTGATAAGAAAAGACAAGAGAGAGAGGCTTGGAAGAGCATCTAAAAATGAAGATTATATTAGTAAAAGTAACTAAAAAGTCTCAAAAGAGTGGTGAAAACAAAACATGACAGATAAAACCCAAAGGTCAAAATGGGTGAAATAAAAACTGCCTTTACAGTAAAATCATTGATTATTAGTAGATTAAGATCCTCAATCAAAAGACACTGACTGGCAGAAAGGATAAGAAAATATGACCCACCTATGTGCTGTCTGCAAGAGACCCACTTTAGAACCAAGGATACCAATAGATTGAAAGTGAAAGGCTTAAAAGATATTCCATGCATGCTGCAATAAGAACAACAACAAAAGCTGGAACAGCTATATATATATCAGGTGAAATAGACTTTAAAAGACACTAGTAATGCACAATTTGAGGAGGAATTCAGGGAAAAAAATTCCATTTTCAATAGTGACTAAAAGAATCAAGTATTTAGTAATAAACTTAACCAAGAATGTAAGGTACTTGTATTCAGAAAACAATGCATTGTTAAAAAGAACTCAAAAAAATCCTAAATAATTGAAAAACCATTCCATGCTCATGCATTGGAAGACTAAATATCATTAAGATGTAAATTTTACCCAAATTCATATACAGATTCAAAGTAATTGCAATAAAAATACCACCAGTATTTTTTATACAAATGGAAAACAGAATTATCAAATTGGAAGGATAAAGGGTCTTGAATAGACAGAATCTTTTTAAAAATGAAAAGCAAAGTTGGAGGACACTCACTTCCAGACGTTAAATCATATTACCTAGCTACAGTGGTTAAAACGGCACAGTGTTGGCATAAAGATATATACATAGATCAATGCAACTGAATTCATGGTTCAGAAACAGACCTTCACATCTAAGATTAAGCAGTTTTTGACAAGCTTGTCAAAGCTACCCATATTGTGCAGAACAGTCCATTCAACAAATGGTGCTGTGAGAACTGGATATCCATAGCCCAAAGAAAGAAAGAGAACCCCTATCTTATACCTTATACAAAAATTAACTCAAAATGGATCAAAGACATAAATATAAAAAGAAGAACCATAAAGCTTCTAGAAGAAAATGTAGGATAACCTCTTCAATACCTGTTAGTGGGTGGGATATTCTGAAAGGATATAAATGGAAGGTTGAAAACGACTACTGATGCTTAATATATGTAGAAGTTTTAATTAACTTTTCTGTAAAAGTGTGGAAATGTGAGTAGATGATGGTGACACATTATAGTGATTAACAGCTGGTTGATAAATGGGAATATGGCTGGAAATGGTAGGATGAGGATGTGAATGTAAATTTAAAGAATGGTAGGGAACAGTGTAGGGCCTGAATAACACAGTGAACCCAGAGGTGGATGAGAATTGTGGCTGATTGTGCAGATGCAAGAGTGTCCTTCTGTGGGCTAGAGCAGACATATGTCACTATTGCAGGGTGGTGGGAATGTGAAGAAGCATGGGGAAAAATACAACTGGAGTGGCCTATCAACTGTGGTTAATAACAAAACTGTAATGTTCATGTATCTATTCCAAAGTTGTGCTATTTTGATAATGGGTAAGTATGGAAAAAGTCTGCCAAATGTACACTATGATCCATGGAGGTGATATTACTTTGATGATATTATCTCATAATCTGTAAACAATGTTCCAGCATGATTTGGTATGTTGATGAAGGGGTGTTACATGGGAATTCTACACATGCTTGGTTGTTTTGTAAGTTCACAACTTCTGTAATAAAAATGCATTTAAAAAATAATTGGTTGGGTTTTGGGGAAAATACACCAAATGTAAGATATGGACTGTAGCTAGTAGTAAGATTTTGATGATATTCTTTCATAATTTGAAACAAATGTCTCACAAAATACAAGGTGTTGGTGGTGGGTTGATGTATGGGACCCCTGTATGATGTTATGCATATTTGTTTTGTAAGCTGACAACTTTTACTATGCACTTGTTGTTTATATATGTTCATCTATGAATGATATAAAATATAATAATAATGATAGGGTTGGTTGGAGGAAAATACACCAAATGTAAAATACTTTGGTTACTAGTATTTTGAGGATGCTTTTTCATCATTTGTCTACAATGTTTCAAAACAATGCAAGGTATTGGTGGTGGGGTGTGTTATGTGAGCCCAGTATGCTATTATACATGTTTGTTTAGTAAGTTCACAGCTTTTAAAATACACTTCATATTTATGTATGTTCATGTATGAGTGATATATTTCAATAAATTTATTAAATGAAAAAAATAAAAGAAACAGAGATCTTGAATAATACATTAGAGGAACTAGCCCTAAGACATTTACGCAGAAAATTATACCCAAATACAGCAGAACATACATTTGTCTTGAGTGCACATTGATCATTGTCCAGGATAGACAACATGCTAGGGCACAGAAAAGGTCTCACTGAATTTAGAAATATTGAATTTATACAAAGTAATTTATTCTGGCCACAATGGAATTAAGTTTCTAAATAGTAATAAGAAGAGAATAGGCACAAAGATATGGAAGTTAAAGAACGCACTCTTAGAGAATCAGTGGGTCAAGGAGGAAATTGCAAAGAAACCAATAACTATGTCAAAAAGAATGAAAATAGCACAATACATTTTAAAAATATGGAACACAGGTAAAGCAGTGCTGAGAGTGAAATTTATAGCCATAAATACCTATACTAAAAAAGAAAAAAGAGCTAAATTCAAAGACATACCTTCACACAGAGTGGAACTAGAAAAAGAACAACAAACTAATCCAAAACTTAACAGAAAGAAGGAAATAACATTTACTAGAGCAAAGCTAAATGAAATTGAGAATAAAACATCACTAGAAAAAAATACCAAATCCAAAAGTTAGTTCTTTGAGATTAATAAAATTGACAAAGTCTTTGCTAGACTAACAAAGAACAAAAGAGAGAAGATACAAAAATACAAAACAGAAAATGAGAGAGAGGATCTCACCCTGATCCTACAGATGTAAAAGGTATCATAAGGGTGCTTTGAAAAATTTTATGACACCAAAGATGGAAAACTCAAAATGAATGGCCAAATTTCTAGGAACACATAAGCAATCTACATTGAAGACAGAAGAAATAGAAGAACTCAACAGACCATTCACAAGTAGTGAGATTGAATTAGTCATTGTAACCTTCCTAACCAAGAAAAGCCCAAGACCAGATGGATTTACAGGTGAATCTACTAAACATTGTGGAAAGAATTAGCACTAATCATGCTTAAACACTTCCAGAAAATTGAAGTGGATGAAACATTGCCTAACCCATTCTACAATGCCAAAATCACCCTATTATCAAAGCCACATAAAGATGCCACAAGAAAAGAAAGCTACAGACAAATCTCTCTAATGAAATTAGATGCTAAAATCCTCGACAGAATATTTGCTAACAATATTCAACAACACATCAATTGAATTAAACACTATGATCAAGTGGGTATTATTTTAGGTATGCAAGAATGGTTCAACATAAGAAAATCAATCAATGTAATACACCACAATAAGAGATATAAAAAAAGCACATGATCATCTCTATTGATGCAGCAAATAGCATTTTACAAGGTACAGCATTTTTCTTGATAAAAACACTTTAAAAGGTATGAATAGAAGGAAACATCCTCAACATGATAAAGGGTATATATGAAATACCCACTGTTAACATCTTACTCAATGGTGGAATGCTAAAGGCTTTCTTTCTAATATCTGGAACAAGACAAGGTTGCCCGTTGTCACCTCAGTTCCTTGCTCTAGAACTTATGCAAGAAAAAGAAATAAAAGCAATCCAATTTAGAAAGGAAAAAGTAAATCTTTCACTATTTGCAGATGACATGATCCAATACATAGGAAGTCCTAAAAAATTTCCAACAAAACTTATACAATAGATAAGTTCAGTAAAGTGGCAGGATATAAGATCAACATGCAAAACATCAGTAGCATTTCTGTACACTAATAATGAGGAATATGAGGAGGAAATCAAGAAAATATTCCATTTTCAATAGCAACTAATAGAATCAAATAAATAAGAATAAACTTAACAATGTAAAAGACTTGTAAACAGAAAAAAACAAAAAAAATTGTTAAAGGAAATCAAAGAAGACATAATTAAACTGAAGAAAATTTCATGTTCATCAAGAGAAAGAGTAACTATCATTAAGATGATTGTCCTACCCATATTGATTTTCAGATTTAATGCAATCCTAACAAAAATTATAAGAGCATTTTTTACTAAAGTGGAAAAGCCAATTATGAAATTTTTTGGAACAACATTGGGCCCCAAATAGGCTAAAACATTGTAAAAGATAAAGTAGTTTGGAGGAATCCCTCTAACCAACTTTAAAGTATAATACAAAGCTACAATGGACAAAATTGCATGTTACTGATGCAAGTATAGATATACTGACCAATGGAACCAAATTGAGAGTCTTATATAGACCCACTCACATATGGTCAACAAATATTTGACAAAGTGACCAAGACCACTCAACAGGGACAGAGTAGCCTGTTCAATAAATAGTGATTGGAAAACTGGATATCCATATCCAAAAGAAAGAGAGAGGATCAACAAATCATACTTTATACAAAAGTTGACCCAAGATAAAACAAAGACCTTAGTATAAGATCCAAGACCATAAAGCTCTTAGAAGATAACGTAGGGAAGCACCTATGATATCTTGTACTAAGAAATGGTATAAACATTAAAAACAATGCATGAGCAATGAAAGAAAAATAGATAAATGAGACCTTCTCAAAATTAAAAACTTTTGTACTTAAAAGGACTTTGTCAAGAAAGTGAAAAAGCAGCGTACTCAATGGATGAAAATATTCTGGAACCACCTATCCATTAAAGGCCTAATATCCAGCATATATACATGAATCCTACATTTCAAAAATGAAATGCCAAACAGCCCATTTTAAAAATGGGCAAGAGTTATGAATAGACACTTTTCCAAAAAGGAAATACAAATGGTTAAAAAGCACATGAAAAGTTGCTTAACATTGCTAGCTATTAGGGAAATGCAAATCAAAACTACAATGAAAAATCAGTTTACACCAGTTAGACT
Organism: Cabassous unicinctus; assembly: GCA_029593785.1. Classification (NCBI taxonomy): domain Eukaryota; kingdom Metazoa; phylum Chordata; class Mammalia; order Cingulata; family Chlamyphoridae; genus Cabassous; species Cabassous unicinctus. The sequence continues at coordinate 7,833 of JAQZBX010031228.1, read as the reverse complement.
GTTGGATATTAAAAAAGAAAAAACAAAACTACAAGTGTTGAAGAGGATGTGGAAGAATAGGAATACTCCACTGTCAGGATTGGAGAATGGTGCAGCCATTGTGGAGGACCGTTTGGTTGTTCCCCAGGAAGCAAACAGTTGAATTATCATATGATCCAGCAATCCCTCTACTAGGTATTTACCCATAAGCATTGCAAACAGGGACATGAACAGATGTAAGCACACCAATGTTCCTTGTGGCATCATTCATTATTGCCAAAAGTTGGAAGCAACCCATGTCTCCATCAATAGATGAATGGTTAAGCAAAACGAAGTATGTGCATACAATGGAATTTTACTCAGTTGTAAGAAGAAATGAATTATTGACAAACACAAAAACATGGATGAATCTTGAAGACTTTGAATTGAGTTACTAAGAATTTAAGCCAGTCACTAAAGGACAAATATTGCATGACCTCACTGAAATGACCTAAGCATAATAAGCAGGCTCACAGAGATAGAGTTTGGAAGATAGGTTAGTAGGAGACAGAAGTGGAGTAGAGAATGGCGAGCTGACACAGAATCAGTGCAGAACCTATGATAAGTTGAAAGGGTTGTTTTTTCAGTGGATGAAGTGGTGGTGCTGCAGTGATGTGCATGGGTTCATCAGTGCTGGAGTGTGAGGGTGAGCTGCATGGGTTTGGGTTGGACTATCCATGGAACTGGGGCTAGTGCTGGAGAAGGATCAAGGGAACTCTGAGGGGGTGGAGTTCTGTGGTGAAAATTTAATTGTGGGAATGTTCTTTAAGCAAATATGTCAGGAGAGGGTCACTGGGGCAGTGCATCAGAGCTGCAGGGATGTGTGGGAAAGGGTGAACCCAGGGTATGCTTCTATGAAATATGAATATGTTCATCTTGTCAAAGTGTGTTATCTCAGTGGGAGGAGACACATATGATAAACAACAATATATTAAACTCACAACCTGGGGAGTCCTGCTACATTCTCTAATAGAGAAGCAGAATCTCTTGAGGACATAGACAGTGCGTAATAAAAGAGAACAGACCAATACACCAAGCCCTTTATATTAATGCTAGTAGCTATGAACCTTATTCTTGTATAATTGAAACTTATCCTAATAATAATTATTGCCTAAGAATTACCACCTGTAAACTTCCTTGTCACTCAAATGTGTTCCCTTTCTAAGCCAAACTTAGCAAATAAACTCACTACCATTTCTACCAGTGTGGGACATGTCTCCCAGTGATAGGCCTCCCTGACACTGAGGATTAATAACAAGAGCCAACAAGTGATGAATTTGGAAATAGACATTGACCAAAAGGAGGAAATATTAAATACAAAATAGATTTTTGGCTAAGAGATTTCAAAATGAGTAGGGAGTTCATTCCAGAGGTTACACATATGCATGTCTCGGGCAGATTCCACTAACTACCACTGTTAACAAAGCATCAAATAGGAGTGTTTCTGAGGGCTCTAGAGTGATCCAGACTCTATAGGCAAGTCACACAATGCCTTGAAATCAGCACCTTGTCAGTGGGGCTTAACTTGAATATATGACAACCTATTTATCCAATGTATCAGAGTTAGACTCATTTATAAATTCCCTACACATGATTCTTCCAACCCTTTTATTTGAGCCTATAATTAGCACTATACCCATTAAATATAAGTCCCAAAGACTTCATACTTCAGTCTGTTCATATGGCAGTGAGTCCTGAGTATCCAAATTGTGACCAACACCTACTCTTCTGATCATTAGACTCACCCAGGTCAGCTAACAAAATGATGAAGGAGGACAATCCCCATCCCCAAAAAGCAGAGATTATCCACAACTGCAAGCAAAACAGCTCCCTTCATCTGCCTCATATGATCTAAGCCCCCATTCAGTCTAAGACAGAGCAGGCATCACCAAACCAAAATCCTCAAGATTGAGGAATGAACAAACATAAGGGGAGAATGCAACCATGGACAAATATATGTATTAATACTGTATAATGGAAGAATATGTAACATTGAAATAAAGTTAGTGGTTACCAGAGATTCTGAGGGAAGTGGAAGGGAATAATAGGTGAATCGTCGGACATTTTTACGGCATTGGAATTAAGTGTAACGCACAATGTAAACTATAGACCTTGGTTAGTAGCAATGCTTCAATATTTAGTGATCATTTGTACAAATGTACCACACAATTGTAAAATGTTAATACGTGAAGATGTGGGAAGGGGAAGCATGTGGTATATAGGTAGCCCTTAAAATTTTGGTGTAAATTTTTTGTAATCTAAAATATCTTTAAAAATAAAGTTCATTATATTAAAAAATGACAATGAGATACCATTTCTTACCTTATAGCATGGACATTAATTAAAAAACAGGAAGCCAAAAGTTCTGGAAAGGATGTGGAGAAAAAGAAATGCTCCTACATTGTTGGTAGGAATGTAGAATGATGTACCTCTGTGGAAAATAGTTTGACCATACCTCAAAAACCTGAATATAGAACTGCCATATGATTCAGCAATTGTGTTACTGGGAATATATTCAGAAGAATTGAAGGCAAGTGCACAAACTGGCATTTGCACACTGATGTTCATAGCAACATTATTCACAATTGCTAATGTGGAACCAGACTGAGTGTCTATCAATCAATGAATGGATAAACAAAATATGGTATATATACATGATGGAAAACTATTCAACTGTAGGAAGAAGTGAAATTGGGATACATATGAAACATAGATTGAGTATATTATGTTGAGTAAAATAAACCATACACAAAATCACAAATATTGTATGGTCTCACCTATGTGAACTAAATGCAATGCATAAAGTGAGGTAGGTAAATCTAGAGTATAGGTCAGTAGGAAACAGAAGGTGGGTTGAGAATGGGAGATATTGTTTAATGTATGTAGCATTATTAATAAGGTTAAATGTAAAAGTGTGCAAATGAATAGAGTTGAGAGTAACACATTACAATAAGTAATACTGGTGAATTATAAATATGACTGTGGCTAAAAGTGGTAGTATATGTAAGAAAATGCCAATTGAAAGTAAAGCAAAGAATAATCTAGGGTATACATAACACAGTGATTTCAGTTGTGGATGAAGATTGTGGTTAATAGTATAAAGATAAGAATGCTCTTCTTTTAAAAGTTCTAAGATTTTTGTGATACACAGGACAATTACAACTAATGTAGCTTATGGGCAATAGTAATATTGTAATATTTTGAAGCAATGGAAGAAGATACTTTTCAATACTAAGGGACAAAAATATGGGGGTATAAGAGGGTTAGGGAGTTTTCTCTTGGAGTAATGAAAATGTTCTAAAATTTACTGAGGGGATAACCAAATTTTATGATGAAAATGAGAGCCACTGAGTGTACAATTTGAATGGATTGTACGAAGTGTGACAATGTATAACACAGGGAATCCAGCGGTGAAATAAAACTGTGGTTAACAGTACATGTATAAGGAAATTTTCTCCTGAATGAAAACACATATGTAATAATAATATAGGGTATCAATAATTGGGTGGGTTAGGGGGAGAAATGCACCAAATTTAAGATAGATAGGGGCTATAGTTAGTAGTAATATTTTGAAGATGTGCTTTCATAGGTTGTAACAACTGTTTCACAACAATGCAAGGTGTAGGTGGTGGGATAATGTATAGGAGCCTTTTATAATGATATGCATACTTGGTTTGTAAATCCAAAAATTTTACTATTCATTTATTATGTGTGTTCATGTATGAATGATATACTTCAGTAAAATTTTATTTTAAAAATTCCTAGTATTGATGCAAAATGAAGGACATGAAATTTTCCATGTGTGTCCTGAAATAAACTTTATTTTGGGTTGCCACAGACTGAATAGATCTGAAAACAATACCAGTGTCTCATTGTGTAAATGGCTCAATTACAGCATGAATGGAATTCCTAAACTTACAGGTTATCTATTGTTAAAGTGATTGTATTCATTGAAAGGGTTTGGATCATGAAAATTAGAATGGGGATTTATATATGGAAAATGATGGTATGGATATGGAACCTTTAGATTATGCTGAGTCTTTTTTGCCAGATAAACAGATAATGATTAGCTGATGAATCAGCCCTGAGGAATCAGCTATCTAACATTCACCTAAACAGATTAACCTGCTGTTCCTGATAAACTTTGAACTGCCTATCAGGTTGAAACAGCCTTCAAACTTCTGAATGAAGAGATTAATCCTATTTCACTAGATGAATCTACAATAGAATGCCCTGAGATAGTTGGCTTGCAAGACACTGTTAATTCCTCTACTAACCCATCCCTGCCACTCTTCTTTCCTTCCAGACCCAAAATTAGATTGAAGTCCCAATAAACCTCAATAAGTGAGGTAAAAACTGTGGCACATGAGGAGATATGCTGCATTTCAAAAAACTGCCTGATTTTTCCAATTTATACAGAGAGAAATCAGGGGAATATATTTGGGAATGAATATTGAGTGTGTGCGATACTAGTGGAAAGAACATAAAGTTTGATCAGGTTTAATTTATTGATATAGGCTAACAAAGAATATATTTTGGATACGAAGTGTTCTAAGATTCGTTCAGTATGTTGGGTGAAGCATGGACCAAAGATGTCTGAAGTTAAAATGCAAGAAATTCTCTGGGATAAATATACAAGGGAATTCAAAGATATAGGTAGACTGCATTGTTTGAATGGGTTTACAATGTAAAATGTGCTCACCAATACCTGAAATTGAGGGCTATACCTCTCACTAGAATGGTGAGAAATATATTTGTGAGACTAACCCCAGCACCCATGAAGAGCGCTGTGGTTGGTCTGTTCTTGTGGATCTGATATTACTGTGGTAACTGCTGCAAATGCGCATGGATGTTTAAACACAATGTTGATGATAAGACCTAGGATGGCAGAAGCCAAGTGACAGCACAGAATTGCCAAAGACAAGATGGGATTGGCTATCCTAATTGCCAGCATTCTCAAAGCAATAATCAGAAAAATCCGACTCCTCATGACCTATTACATTGGTTAGTCAATCATGAGATACATAGTAATAAAATACATAGGCAGTATACTAAATTCTTATTTGATCTATTTAAGCAGAAAAGTTCTAGTATATATGAACAAAATGCTAATGTGAATGAGAAAAACAAAGAGTCACAGCCCCTAAATCAAATCCCAGACTTCAGACAGTTTACAGACCCAGAACTCCTTGAATGAATGGAATGCTGTGTCCCCTTGTGGAAGGACCTTGCTGCACTGCCAAAAATGTATACTGTCTTCCACCCAGCTTTCCACAAAGGAAAAATTTTCTTTTACCAGGGTGACTGTACATTGGTAAAGGAAATGATTATGCATTTTAGGGATTATTAGAAACCATCTCAGAAATGACATTAATTTGAGGAGACTGCAAACATTACTGTAGTTCACCAGCCAGAGTTGGATCTTATGGAGGGCCAGTATGTTCATTCTGTGGTTAGTTCCCCACTTCTGGAATGCATATTGGAATAGAAATCCTCAGAAGTTGGTAGAATCTCCACGTTGGGTCTATGCTTTGTAGAGTGAGGCCTATTATGAAGGACAGGTCAAATAAAGCCATTAGAATGGTCTCTACCAAGCAAAATAGCAACTCAAAATAAAACACATTACTGAAGTGATTGCTGAGATTTGTGCCACCATCAAGGATTTGAAGGATGTGGTGATATTTATTCCCATGACATCTCCATCAATTTTCATATTTCACCTGTGCAGAAAAGATATGGATCTTGTTTTATGACAGTGGAATATTATAAATTTAACCGTGTGGCAAATCCAACTTCAATTGTTGTTGCAGATGTGGTATCATTGCTTGAGCAAATCAGCACATCCACTGGTATCTGCTATGTAGCTATTCTCAATTCCTGTTAATAAAGTCCACAAGAATCAATTTTCTTTCAGCTGGCATGACTAGAAATCCACATTCCTTGTCTTACTGCATTAGTTTGTCAATGTCAGAAATGAGGTGGCATTATAAAGGGGATTTATTTGGGGCAAAAGCTTAGAGTTATGAGGCTGTGAAAATATTGAAATCAAGGCATCAGAGATGTTTTCTTATCAAAGAAAGATTTGGATGCTTGCAAATCCTGAAGTCCTGACATGTTTTGAGGAAAGATGGTGTGTCTGCTGGTCTTGTTCTTATTTCCTCCTAGAGCTCAGGAGTAGGCAATCTGGCATCTCTCCCTGGGCCTCAGCACCTTTGTCTCTTGGGGCTTCTCTGTCTTTCTGTATCTGTAGTCAAACCTGGAGTTCTCTCTTTCCAATTTGTGACTTGCCCAATTTCAAACAGTGAGAGAGTTGAGCTTGAACCCTTTCTTCTGTTTTCAATTTATTAATCTTTCTACAAGTTGGAGATTAGGTTTTAGGAATACCTTTTATTTATGTAAAATGAATGGGCTAAGATAATACATTTACAGGAATTTATATACTCTTTTCAATAAGATTAAGACAAAGGAATTGAGTATCCCTAGAATATATTCTTTCAAAAATTATCACTTTAACATCCATCACAGGTGGAACAATTTTTATATGGAACATAGTTTTGGTTCACTACAGCATATATCTTTTAAAAATATTGTTATACTTTTATGTTAAATTACATGATTTTTCAATCTTTCCACAGTTATATGATGTTCTGGTCTTTCCTTAAAAATCTTTTAACAGGGAGCAGAAATAACTCAAGCTGTTGATCACCTGCTTCCCATGTATGAGGTCTTGGTTTCAATCCCTGGTACATCCTTAAATTTAATTTTTGAGTTTCTATTTAATTATCTTCAAGTTTTAATACACTCTTCAGTCATGTACAGTCTGCTATTGTGAAAACATTATTTCTATTAGAGTGCTTTTTTATAATTAATTTATTTTACTTTTATAGAAACTTTAAAATTGTATAAATGTTACATAAAAATAGAGGGGATTCCCATATGCCACACCCTCTCCCTTCCCACACTTTCCCACATTAACAACATCTTTCATTAGTGTGGTACATTTGTTACAATTGATGAACACATATTGAAGCATTGCTACTAACAGTGGACTATATGTTACATTATAATTTACACTCTATCCCACACAATCCTGTGGGTTATGACAAAATATAACAATGGCCTGTATCTGTCATTGCAATGTCATGCAGGACTACACCAATGTCCTGAATATATCCCCATATTACACCTATTCTTCCCTGTTCCTCCCCTCTGAACCTATGGTAGACTGTTCCTTTATATCAATGATAAGAGTTCTTCCATTGCTAGAACAAAAATAAGTTTATAATAGAATAATAAGTCTAGTTTAATCCATTGTTCATTCTCCAATATTGAGGATTTTGGAATAGTGATGCCCACACTGTTTCTAGTTGACAGGGGGCTTAGATCCCATGGGAGAGGTGGTTGGAACTATTTTGTTTGCAGTTGCAGACATTCTCTATTCCTTGGGATGGTTATTGTCCATCATCGTCTCCTTGTTAGTTGTCCTGGGTGAGCCCATTGAAGTGAAGAGTAGGTGCTGCAACTCTGCTGAGATTCAGGGTTCAACTGGCACATGAATGGAGCAAAGATTTAAGTCTCTGGGGCATATATTTAGCAAATGTAGTCTTAATTATAAGTTATCCCTAATATTTCCTGTAACTCTTTCTTAGCATTTCCATCTGCATGCTTACATTACTCATCTTTTCTCATGTTTTCTATGTTTTCTATAGAACCTCAACATATAATCATAACTATTTAAAAATCCCTCTCTGGTTATTACAATAGCTGCATCTTATTAGGGTTTTATTCTTGATTCTTGATTTGTTTTTTCAGAAT
>JAQZBX010031227.1:10357-26532 GCA_029593785.1 Cabassous unicinctus | reverse complement strand
ATTGCAGTCTCCTTATATTAAAATTAATTGTCTTTATTTTTTAAATTACCTTAAAAAGCAAGTATAATGTTTCTTGGATATTTTCTTAAAAACAATTTGCTCATGTATTTTATTTATGTATTTATTTTAGGAGGTTGCTGGGATTGAACCTGGAACCTTGTACATGCAAAGCAGGCACTCAACCACTGAGCTACACCTTCTCCTTCTCATGTCTTTTAACATATATTCAGGGCTACTTTCCCAATCTGAGATTGGACTCAATGGTTTATTTTCCATATGACAGCATTACAAATAAGTATATGGGAGAACAAAATGCACAGTAGATTTGGTTTTATTGAAATAAACCTGGTGCTTCAAGGGAAAAGATAAAAAGTTTCCATGAGAAGTGTTATAGAGACAGAAGTTGAAATATAACAAGATTTCAAGAACACCTGATTCTTGGGAAGGCAAAACTCATCCACCTGATTTCACCAGCTTCTTTTGAAAAAAGTCCTGCAGACATACAATAGAAGGAGCCTGCAGTTTAAACTACCCCGTGTGCCTTAAAAATAGAAATCCCTTTGTGATTGTCATATTATTCCTTTAAGTCCCCAGGGATGCATTCTTTTACTTTGCCTTAAGTTTTTTTAATTTTTAGTTTTTATTTTTAAAGAAGCTTTAGATTACATAAATGTTACATAAAAAATATAGGGGATTCCCATATGCCCCACCTTTGCCTCAATTTTATTCCATTACTTCCTTCATTTCCTCTGGTTGTTACAGTTTCCCACACTACTTTAGAATAGAGGGAAGCAGGTGTGGCTCAAGCAGTTGGGCACCTGCCTACCACATGGGAGGTCCGGGGTTCGGTTCCTGGGCCTCCTAAAGAAGATGAGCAAGACAGTAAGATGATGCAATAAGAGACACAAGGAGGAAAACATAATAGAGATACAACAAAGTTGGGAGCAGAGGTTCCTGACGCCTCCTAAAGAAGACAAGCAAGACAGCGGCGCTGATGGGATGGGCTAATGCAACAAGGAAACAATGAGAGACACAACAAGTGGGGAGTGGAGGTGGCTCAACCCATTCTGTGCCTCCCTCCCACATGGGAGGTACTGGTTTGGTTCCTCATACCTCCTAAAAAAATAAAAGAAAAGGAGACAAGTAGACAACGGACCCAGAGAGCAGACCTGGAATGCAAACAATGAGGAAGGGAGAAATAAATAAATCTTAAAAAAAAAATACTGTTTACACCTAACTACAGTGGAGGTCTTTGGCTTCTGAAACCACTTTGACATTGAGGACTAAGTTTTCATCGATCAAATGGACTGCCTGCCTCGGTGATTACTGCAACCACTCTGTGTTTGCTTGTGTGGGCGGAGGTAGGGGGCGCTTCTCCCTCCTCCTAAACCTCACTATATGCGGAAATCCTGTCTTCTTTAGATCTCTCTCTTTCTTCTGTTGTTTATCATCTACTCATTTTGCCTCTTTTTCCTGTAATAGCATTCCCCGCTTCCGCAAGGAAGCACTTTCTCCCACTTCGGGGTCGGAGTAATTGACGCTTTAATATCTTCCATTAGCTCCACCTAGCCTTTCAACACCTTTCAAACGTGGTCGCCTTCAGGGTACTTAATGTGAGCTGTAGCAGCGTTTTTCACCCCCTCTCCAGTAACTGATGTCAAATAAAAGCAACCCCAACATGTGTCCATAGAAGACCTCAGAACCGGAGGCTGAGGCGTTTGGGGGAACCCCGTCCCTTCGTGCGTTCCTGCCCTCCCTCTGCGAGTTCGCGCTCGTGCAGAACGCAGACACCAACTACTCCCTCTCCTCTCCCGACTTCCTTCCGAGCGCCTAATAAAACCCGGGGAAGTTTAATCATTCCGCAGGAGCCTCGTCTCACTGGGCATGCTCAGTCGCCCGGCCCCGCTCGGGTGGCCGGTGGTTGCCTTTGGCGCAGTGCTCCCGTCGGCGGCCGCCTGGGTCAGGCTTTCCCGAGCGCGGGCTGGGCACTGCGGCCCCTGAGCCGGAGCGGGACGCGCCCCCGCCACCCCACCACCCCGTGAGTGCGGCTTCGTTTCGGAGCCCGGGAGCCCCCAACTCGCCCCAAGTCCGGGGCCGCCTGCTGGGACGGCTGTACAAATGATGATCAGGGACATTTTGCTGGAAATGGAGCAGGAGGAGGAGGACGACGACGATGGAGATATCGGTAAGTCAGAGACTGGCCAGGGTGGGCTGGCGCGGGGCCCCGCGTCCCCACCCGAAACCCTGAGCCCCTGCTCCAGGTCCGGGGTTTGCGCGTCGGCGCTGCGCTCCCCCGCGGGAGGGGAGGTTGCGGGGACCCTCGGCCCGCTGGCGGGGAGGAAGGAAGCCCGCTCGGGCGGGAGGGGGAGAGGACGCGCCGGCCGGGCTGCGCCCACCCGGGCTCCTCCCCGGCCCAGCCCCAGGCGCGGCCGGACGGCGGAGGGTCTCCGGAGGCGCGGGGGACGTACAGGCTCCGGGTAACAGCTTCCGGATGGGCCAGGAGGGCAGCCCCTGAGCAGGCACTTCAGCTACGGGGACGCCTCCGGGTGCGGAAGTACTGACTCCGGAGCAACAACTTTTGGGTCATTTCCTCCGCCTTGAACCGGCGCCCGGGATGCCGGAGCGCCCGGGCTTTGGCTACGAGCCTGTAGGCGGGGTTCGGGGAGCGGGACTGGGTTTGTTGAGCAGGGGTGTGATCCACCTGAATCCTCCGTTAGGTGAAGCGCGTGGACAGCTTTGGGAGGGAGAGTTGGGGCCGGGTGGGGTCGTCCCAGGAAACTGATTTGGGGCGGCCGCGCGCGGGCGGGGGTCTTTTTTCCATTCGCAGAGCGGCCAGGGGAGGTTGTCAGAGCGAGAAGCGCGCGATCTGGGTGGACCGCTGGCCATTTCCTACTCGTGGTGGACTCGGAGTCAACAATTCCAGGGGGACCTTGGAGTTTGGGGAGCAAGCTTTGGGTGCCCCATCTGTAGTTTGAGTTAAAAATGAATAAAAGTGGTAGATGGAATGGAGGGAGACCTGTTTAAGTTTAAACAAACAAACACAAAAAGGGTGGGACGAGTTGAAAAGGGGAATTGGAGGAATAGGGAGCAAACCTAAAGAGAACTCAGTCTGGGAAGGATGACAGTGTATCCTTCTGGAGAACTGGCAATTAGATTACCATGTCATGTCTGTTCAGCAGATTCCTAATCGTTGCCCTGGATGCCAAATTGGTTTTCAAACATAACAGCAGCTGCTCAACTCATAAAGCCCTAATCGTCTCTAATAACTTTAAAAGTAACTTAATTTTAGGAGGTGGGTGTGGCTTTTCTTCCTTTCACATTTTAGCCATTCATTTAAATCAAAAGAACTTGGTAACTTCCTAGCTGACCAGCCATAAATTGAATAGAGATTACATTCTACAGTTTCGCTTTGCCATTTCAATCGAGTACAGTTTTTTAGGTGTCTGACCTTGTGAAGAGAGCAAATAGTATTATACTTCTTTATATGGAAGGAAAACTGAAGCTCCCAGGTTTCTCTGTCTAGCTTCTCACAGCTGTTAGGACTCAAACTCAAGTTTTCTGACTTGCAAGGCAGGTGCAGACTAATACTTATGCCAAACCGCTTTGGCTGTCAGATAATGTATTTGGCTACAATTTATCAGGATCTAGTAGTGAATGATGATTACATAAAAATATAAACCACAGAAGGAAACTTTAAAAAGTTGTAATAAAATTAGCACAGTCTGTTTCATAGGGAATTCTTCTTCACAGTTATGGTGAGGTGTGGCTGTTTATATTGAGTGTCGTAAATAAAATAAGGATAAAAACCCAAATGGAAATCGAAGTAAGCATGAGGCTCTGAGCTTTGTTTGTACCACTGTGCCATCAATAGATCAGTTTAGAATGAAAACTAATTTGGTCTTGCCTGTGTTTGCCTGATAAAATAAATTTTATGATGCCTCAAGTATACACTTGGCAATAAGCTCTTTTTATTTTTAATTACAGCTGTAATTCACACTGGTTCTAACAAGTCAAACAGTATAAATATATTTAATAAAAAAGTTAAATCCCTCTACCTCTCTTCACCCCACGGTTCAGACACTACTTTATAGTGTATATGGGGGTCAACTCAACATGCTTTGCCAACCTACAAATATTATCTAAATAGGTCTCAGTAATTTTTGGTTGTTATCTTTGGAAATAAATTTAATGTGGGTTGTACAGCAAGAGAAAATGTTTTACCATGCCAGTGGAAAGTTTGTCATTGTAAAGCAATAAGCCTTTTTAAAGGTTACCAGAAATAGGCAGATAATGGTGCACAGCCTTTTCAAAATATTTATAATTTCCAACTATGGGAGAGGAGACTATGGTGTAATAAGGGTTGTAATTCTTACCTCTGCCTCAATTTTGTAATGCAGGCCTGTGTTAACAGCTGGGGGACTGACATTTCTCCTAGCACTTGATTGTCACTACCTGTGGTTGTGTAATAATTTAAAACGCACTCAGGAACCGAAGATTTCTATGAACTCTCTATATTAACTTTATCATTCAGAACAGAAGAGTTATTGTGAAAAAGTTCCTGGCTATAAAACATCTGACATAATTGGCTATAGTCACAAGACAGAAAAAGAAAAATCTTTTCTAATGAGATGTGGTCTCTGGTTATTCATAGAGATATTTTATATAAATATGTGGAAGTGTGCCTTCTGGTAGATTGGAACACTGGGCCTTTTTGGCAGTGGGCTCCTGCTTGCTTTTGAAGCAATATTCAGTACTTTGTCAGGGTTGCCTCCTTATTTGGAATGAACTGATGAGAACTAAAGATGGCAAATTCCACCATGGACGTCTTTTCCTTATTATTAAACTCATGCCCAGAGATTTGCTAGCGAGTGACACCCTGCTAGCATGAGACCATCTTTGCAAAAGGACGTTTATTTTCTAAATCGGCTCCCACAACCAACCGTGAAGTTACATCTAGGCAGCAGTGGCAGGAAATGCGCGGCTTGTGCCCCTTGTTGCCCTGGCGGAGCTCCTGTGTCCTTGTAAGCCCTGGAAGGTCCGTTCTGTGTGCTCCCCCCTGCCTGGTGTGCAGAAGAGGCTCTTTGGCGGCTTTGCCTTCGGGGTCACCCCTCCCGTCACTATCAGTGAATTAAAGTCAGCATCTTTTCTCAGTGATGTAGAAAGTGATAGGAACATCCTCTGCAGCCAGAATGCAGAAATAGAACCTCCAATAGTTCGCTTTTTTCTGTGCCTTCTCTGTGGTTCAGACTTTATTGAGGGAGGAAGAGTGATCCCAGAAAAGAAGGGAGCTACCAGAAACTAGCCGGATAGTTCAGGCAACACAGGTTTTTATGGGGTGGTTTGTTTTGGGTTCCCAGTCTGTTTATGGCACAGCTTACTCTTTGATCCTCTCAGCAGAGTGGAGAGAGACCTTGGCCCATCTCCCCTCTGAGAGATAAGGTTCCAGCTGAACCTCCCCAGGATCTTTATTGGCTGCCGTTTCAGGATCACATTTTTGGATAGACCACCACCTCCATTCCCTCACTACCTGCTTCATGTCTAAAGACATGCAGTCCTGGTCTTTGCCCCAGTTTTGCATCATCAACATTCACAAAGCATTCTTTCTGCATCAGGTATGAGTAAGACACACCCCCTGACTGTGAGGAAGCAGACATTCGCTGTAAGTGCCGTTTCAGTAATGGTATGTACGAGTGGTATGCAAAAACCATGGGAGAGGTTGGGAGAGAGCTTCACAGGAGCGATTGTTGGGTCAGGTGTGGAAGGACCAGGCAGGTGCAGTGGCTTAGAGGGCAGAAGGGGAGTCAGGGAGCACGAAGTAGCTGCCTATGGTTGAAAAGAGCAGTCATGAGGCTGGAAAGGCAGGCATTGGCTACACCAGGAAGAATCTTCCATACATTTTAAGGACTTTGGATTTCACCCTGTCTGTGAGTTATAGTGTCTGAAAGATTTTAAGGAAGGGAATGATAAGATAAGAGCTGCTTTTGGAAGGATTTCCCTGGCAGCATGTTGGAAAACGGGTTGGATAGGAGAGATGGGAGGGCTGAACCTTTCCAGTAGTCAGGTTCAGAAATGATAGGAGGGGAGCAGATGTGGCTCAAGTGGCTGAGCGCCTGCTTCCCACATGGGAGGTCCCGGGTTCAATTCCCCAGTGCCTCCTAAAAATAAACAAAAAAGGCAAACAGCAAGCAAACAAATGAAAGAACCAACTCAGGGGAGCCGATGTGGCTCAGTGCTTGAGCGCCGGCTCCCCAAATACGAGGTTCCAGGTTCAATCCCCAGCCCCGGTACCTCAAAAAATACTCAAACAAACAAAAAAGAAATGATAGGAGCTCAGTATACCTGCAGCAGCCACCACAGGAGTGGAGAGCAGTGGGTCTGAGAGCTCATGAAAGAGGCGCCTCTATAAGACCTCAGAGACCGACTGCTTCTAGCAAGTAGAGAGGAGTCCAGGGTGATTTGCTGATTTGATCTTGGAGACTGGGTTGGAAAGTGGAGGCATTAACTGAGGAGGAGGGTAGGTGTGCAGGATGAGAGAATTTTCTATTGGTACAACAAGTCTTCTGATTTTCTCTGCTTTGGCTCAGACCATTCCCCTTCTGCGTAACAGCCTCTCACCTCCTCTTTTTCTCAGCGGCTCCCTCTCTTTCCAAGCCCACCATCTACACGATTAGCTCATCCTGTATTTTGTCTTTGTTCATTATCTTTGTGCTTATTATCCCTACAACTAGATTGTAAATTCCTTGGGGACTGGAACTATGTCATTTGGATCCTCTAGAGAGCACGCGAAATCTCCCAAATGTTGTAGGTACTCCATTATTGTGTATGCACTTTTAATTACGCGTCTTTTCCTGGCTCTCCTCTAAAACGGAAGCTCTCTGAAGGTAGATGAGGCCTTGTGTACTTTGTTCTAAGCTGTATATGTGGTGCCTAGAGTATCGTGGTTGATGGAGCAGGACCCTACCAAGTAATTGTTGGCAAGCATATCACCAGTGATATTACTCTTTTTAAATGATTTGATTTAACATAATGCTTAGTGGTCTCTGGGCCCTTGTAGCTTTCTCTTCTGTGGTACTCTGAGAGTCCCTCCGTCATCTGTTCTAAAAATCTTCTAGCAGTGCTGCCTGCACATTCTCTACTAGGCACTGTGCTAGGTTCTGGGGTCCCTGACCTCCAGCACTTTACTCTCAAAGAAGGAGATGGGTTCGCGAACAGATAACTGCAGTCATCTGTAATTAATGCTGTAATCAAGATGTGTACCAGGTTACGTGAGAAACACCGAGGCGAAAGCGTGGAAGGTTGCTTAGGAAAGTCCAGGACAGTGCTACAGAGTTGGTGCTGAGCCAACCCTGGAGGCCCGAGAAGGCAGGTGAAGGAACAGGGCTGGGAGAGGGGAGGACTCTGAGCACTCCTAAATGGGCTGTCATTTTGCAAAAAATAAATGCTGATGCTACCCTTGGCTTACTCACTAGGGCAAGCATATCATCAATGATATATTCTCTACCAGGGGGATGGTAGTTAAAAAGCAAAACAAAGCCAACCATCCTTAAAGTCTTTTTATATTAGCATAGTTTCAC
Organism: Cabassous unicinctus; assembly: GCA_029593785.1. Taxonomy (NCBI): domain Eukaryota; kingdom Metazoa; phylum Chordata; class Mammalia; order Cingulata; family Chlamyphoridae; genus Cabassous; species Cabassous unicinctus. Next base: position 18,958 of record JAQZBX010031227.1, on the reverse strand, counting down.
CATTTTTCATAAATCTTTCATTATTTGCGGTTTCAAATCCGCAGTCGCAGTTTATCTTCCGTTTTCTTACTCTCAAGTCCAATAATTGCTTTCCAAGAGGTTCCCCAGTCTCCTCTTAGAAGACTCATTGTCTTTAGATGTGACACAAACACAGCTCTAAAAGAGTCACACAGCTACACACACACCCCTTTCTGTTTTCTCAAGGGGTTTTGGCAATCATGTTTGTTGATTGTGCTACATTTATTTTTTTTTCCCTTTTATAGACCAAGAAATTTACACCAAAAGCTCCTACAGAGATCTCCGTCAGAGATCCTATTTAAATTCTGACATTCTTGAGGGGGCATTAGAATGTGCTATCAAGAATCCCACAATATAGCTTTCAGTTAAAAGCTGGTATTGAACTTTCAAAGTGGTATTTATAGCAAATTAGGTTAAAATGATTATTGTGGTAAGTTTTCACTCTACCTTAGGTAATACTTTAGGTTTTCTTCTATCATCATACTTATTGGTTTGTATTCTGTGTTAAAGCTGATTCATTATGTTTTAACAAAAAGTTTATAGTTTTGGATAGTTTACTTCTTTTGAAATAATTTGATTAACATAATGCTTAGTGGTCATTGGGCCCTTGTAGCTTTCTCTTCTGTGGTAGTCTGAGAGTCCCTCCGTCATCTGTTCTAAAAATCTTCTAGCAGTGCTGCCTGCACATTCTCTACTAGGCACTGTGCTAGGCTCTGGGGTCCCTGACCTCCCGGACTTTACTATCTAGGAAGGAGACAGGTCGGTGAACAGATAACTGCAGTAATCTGTGATTAATGCTGTAATCAAGATATGTACCAGGTTCAGTGGGAGAAAGCTCTGTCTTCTTCACCTTTGTACCCCATGGTCTGCATTTCATTTTTTTCACACAGTAGATACTTAACAGATACTTAAGGGACTGTGTTTTTAGACTTTAATGGAAGCTTTGCATGCCCCATATGATTTACACTCCTGATTTGCTTTTGGTACAGTGCAGTCAGAACTGGGTCTATGCAAAAATATCTTGCATATTTAGAACAGAAAAACAACATTTCCATTTACCTTCAACCAAGGGAATCTATTTCTTGCCTAGAAATCATATGTAAAGATAGAGATTGTGTGAATTTAATGCAATTAAATAATTCTTATTCTTCATCTTATTTTTTTGTATTTCCCTGAATTTAGTTTTGCTTTTTAATACTGCAGCTAAAATCAATTAGCATCCTTCCCAGGAAGCAGCCAGTTTGAAGAAAACTAGATGACTATGTCATCAGTAGACTCTTTTGACATGGACCAAAGAGCAATTCAGATGCTCTCCAGATACAACACATCAGATGGAACTTGTGTATAGGAGAAAAGTTGAAGGGTTAATCAGCAACTTTCTCTGCCATGGTATTTATTACTGCCCTGGCTACATGTCTGAATACAAATTGAATGAACTTGCTGTAATAAAGTTAAATTCAGCAGCCAAAAAAACAGTTGAATAAAATATATTCTTTTGTGAAGTACAGATGTTGCTTTTATAGTTCATGCTTTCGTTATAGGACATTAACATTTTGCTATTTTCCACATTGTTTTTAAGTACAAAGACTTGATATAGAATGGAAAAAAAGGACATTGGTCTTTAAAATTCTATTTTCTATAATTTTTATTTTAACTTTGGCCCTCGGTCAAAGTCATGTAGATGCATGTTCTGTCACAAAGTATAATTATGCAAATTATAGGCTTGTTTATAAAGCTTGTTTTATGTAAGCTAAGATTTGTGTAAGTAACTGAATTTTTCATGATTTCTTCAGACGTTCTATCTAGATGTTTGAAAAATAATCTTTGGCTTTATACAGGCAAAATTAAAGCTAAATCTTTCTTGTGTCACACAGATGTTTTGACATAATATAGACACAATCTTAACATTGTCCAAGTTCCTGATTCGTACCAAGTTTTAGAAAAAAAAATTCTTCACTGAATTCTAAACAAAAATAATGTAGCTCCCCCAGGTAAAAGTCAATCAGACCCTTGAACTTATTTTTAGTTTTGTTGATTTGAAATAATTGCATTCCTTTGTGGTTTCATTTTGTGTCTTTCTAGTGTCACTTATTAAACAATCCCTGAATGCTTAATTTGTGCAAAACATAAGATACTCTTTAAAACAGCAACAACAAACAAAACCATTATTTCCTAAGTGATAACAAATAGTAAAGAAACAAGGTAAAAAGTCACTTGCTTTTAGATGCTGCTTAGGAAGAGAGAACACTAGGAGATTTTAAGGAAAGAGCTTGGTTTCATTGGGGGGAAATTAATCCCTAAGGAGGACAAAAAAAAAGTATTAAAAGGAAGAAAGAAGAGCCCATAAAGGGTATTTAGCCGCTGTTGCTGCAGAGCGTATCACCAAAAAGAGGAGCAGCTTTGCAGTTAGAGGACCTGAGCGGGTGACCTGCTCCTTCACCTGGAATTGTGTCAACTGAGCGGTTTCCTGGTCTCTTGGAGCCTGTTTCTTCAACCCTGTGGGGTTGCTGGGAGGATGTAAGGTGGTATGTACAGCGTGGAGCCCAGGGTCTTTTCACTCCATCAACACTCCAGGAACGGTAGAACTCCATCATCTTCAAGTCCTTTCTTGAAAGGAGTCAGGAGAACTACTGTTGAGCTGAGAGATCTCTACATTCTCCACCTCACCCCACAACCCCCTGCATTGCTCTCTGTTTCCCGTTGCTCTGTAGAACATCACCCATGCTCAATAAGTATCAGGTTAAGGACAGTTATGACAGTGACGGACACATGTATTTAAAGTTTTAGGTGTTGAAGAAGAACATGTGGTTTTGGGGAAGAGATAATTATTGTGTGTGGGAATGTTTTTTCCCGTACTCTCACAGACTCTGGACAGAAGGGGGGTATTCTCCAAATTTCAGGAAACCTATTTCAGTGAGACTGTCTTTCAGGGAATCCTAGCAACAGGTCCTAGGGGTTCACACATTGTCGGCTCCTCCAGATGTGAATGTGGGCTTGTAGATCCATCAGCAGCACTTGGGGCAAGGGATTTTCCTGTAGCTCAACCCATCTTCCCAAGACCGCTGCTGCCTTTGGCCAGGTCTAACCAAAGTGCATGCTCCAGTGTATCACCATATTATTGTATATGCAAGAAGGGAGGAAGGAGGTTTTTTAAGCAACAAGTGACTGGTTTATTACAAAGTGAGCCTTTAAATACCTCAGGAGAATAGAGGAGAGGAAGATTAATGGTGAGGTCCTCAGTGGTCAGAGTTCTTTCTACATGATTCCATTGATACTATTGGAAATGTGGAGGAATCATTCAGAATTCGCCTTTCAGTGGAGAGAGGACAGTCAGGAGGCAGATGAGGGGTGGGACCATTGGCCTGATGTTAAAAACTTGAGGTTTTTTTTTTTTTTTTCCCCATCTTTCCCATTCTTCTTTTCCAGTTTTTGACCATTGTGTATGCAGGTAGTGTTAGATTTGGCCCCTCATTTTTCTGAATGTCTTCTTTAATTGGAAATTATTTTGCATCTCTTTTTTTAAAAAAAAATTAAATATTTTTTAAATTTATTTTTAAAAGATACTTAGATTATGTAAAATGCTACATAAAAAAATAAAAGGGATTCCCATATGCCCTACTCCCCACACCTCCCATTTTTCCCCACATTAACAACTTTATCTTGCACCTCTTGAGAGAGGACCTTCTCAGCCAGCCTGTTATCCCGGCATGCCCTAAACCCACTGTCAGAGGGCTGTGGGATGCCTTGGGAATCTCCCAGGAGGGGAGGAGGAGAGAGTAGATTGTGCCCTGGTCTCTCCTTTGCCGTCCTCCTGAAGGGACCTGCGTCCTACGTAAACCCTGGATAAGGATATGTGGAGGTAGGAGTCAGGGGAAAGGTGAGCTTTTCCTGAGGTTTGGATGTGGGTGGAAACTTGAATTAGATTAGAAGTACTTATATTGGAGATTAAAAGGAAAGCATGACTCCTGTGTTGGAAGACCATTTCTGCCAGCTGTGATGGGTAGCCTCACCTTGATTTTTGCCAAGGATGTAGCCTGCCATCCTCTTGTCCCAAGGCTATCCGTGGTGAGGAAGAAATTTGCTGTTATGCTGGCCTGTGGCCTTTTCACTGATCCCAGTTCAGTTCCTTTTCCTGTACCCCAAATGTCCATTATTCTTTTTAGAGTCCTTCATCCTCTTTCCGAATATTCTCATTAGATAACCGGTTCTGCACAGAGGTGGATTCCACCACTACTTAGACAGATGTGAGTTCAAGTCCTGGCCTGGACATTCTCTAGCTGTTTGCCCTTGAGTGAGAAACATAACTTTCCTGAGCCTTGGTTTTCTCATCTGTAATTTAGAACCTGCTTCATAGGGTAATTGTGTCAAAGGCATGAGGTAATTTTAAGAACTGCTTAGGGTGGTACCTAATTCACTAAAAGCCCTCCATAGTTATGAGGTAATGTCATTCATTCTAAGGATAGCTATTGTTATCTATATCTTAATTCAGCCTTACCTTTTTTGTTCTTTATTAGAGGTTTAACTTTTCTCCCTTCCACTTATAACAGTCCATTGAGACTTTTTGACTTTTCTATTAAACTGTAAAATTCTTGAGAAGAACTGTAACCTCAGGCAGCAGCATATACTAGGCCAGACACATACTAGGCTATAAATAAAATTTTGTTGAATGAACAAGTAAATGAATGAAAGATACTAATTATTAAAGAGCTAGTGCGGTTTGATGGGAAGGGTTTATAGATCAATCCCTGGATAGATTCTTCTAATTTTGGAGCCCTGGGATTCATATCAGAAAAATGTAGTAGGAATTATAATACAGAAAGGATAATGATTCCTTACAAGATGATTGTAAGGTTTAAGATATTAATATATACAAAATATGAAGGGCAGTTCCTGCCACATAGTTGATTTTCAATAAATAGTAGTCCTAGTCTTTATAAAACACTAAAAAGGGAGGAGTAGAAGTGATTTGGGTAACTTAAATTGGATTTTACAGTAAATACATCTCACAAAAGAAATCACTTGAATGTTTAATTTTAGTGAGAAAGGTAAGAGAATATAGTATAAAGATTTCATGGAATATCAAATATTTTGACTAAAACAAATGTCTAAGAAATAACATTTCTTAATCTAGTAAAAATTTAGTTTTGTAAAAAGGTTTAAAGAGTAATGAGCTTCATATTGATCATGTGAACTTTTAATAAAAACATATTTGTGCTTATTTGAATGGTAAGTTATTTTAAAGGAAAAAAAATTATAAAATGCTTAATTTGCTCAAGATACTAATATTTTCTCTTTATTGAGGATTATTGAAAAGTTTGAGCTCAATTAAAACCTGTTAAGAGATGACTATGATAGAGAACAAAAGGCTAAAATTGAAGACATAACATGCAGATATCAACTTCAGAGTTTGAATTATTTTAAAATTTAATGATATAAAAGTGAAAATAGTTCCTATTTAATTTGAAAAAATAGATATCTGAAATAATGCTTCTCATTTTGTATGCTGCAAGTTTCGGGCGTGATTCAGTCTATATGCAATTGTTAGAATTTAAGAAACATTGGCAGGCCCTGTCCAACAGCATCAGACTTGAGAAAAGTTTAGATATTGTATTATATTTGGGTAGGTGAGGGCAAAGTGAAGGGAAAAAGGCTGTTTTTAATCCCCCTAATTAAGTAGAATTTAAGGGTGTAACAGAAGTCCAAATTCCATCCTTCAGTTACTGCACTGGAATTGCAGTTCTTGTGGCTCAGAGTTTCAGCCTGCACTACATCCAGAAGGTTGCTAGTCCATCTCATATTTCCAGGCTCCATTTAGATTTAAAATAGTATTTAGTACCCTCCAGTTACATGCTTCTGTGACAGGCACAGTGCAGCCTACAAATCCTAGACAAGACGTGAACTTTTCCAAACAGGCCTTGACATCTACGGTAAGGGTATGCAAACACAGCAGACGGCTTTTGAGCAATGGGGAAATCATGGTTTTCCTGAGTTACACTTGCCCAAACTGTGGCTAGTGGCTTGTTTTATACTCCAAAATACTTACTTGGAAGAGATCAGACACAACCTTGACTTATTTGGCAAAAAAATTCCTCTGAAAGCTGACTGTGGAATTTGCTAGCAGCGACCTCATAAATCAGGTCCACTGCTCTTTAAAAAAGTTATTTAGCCCAGAGCACTGGATTGATCTCATCTCAGTATTTAATTCAGTAAATATTTACTGAAGGCCTCCTGTGGGTCATGTGCGTGGGGATGCAGAATGAGAGAGAGAAGATCCTATCTCAGTGGAACTTATATTCTAATAAGTGATAGTCAAAACCCAAAACCCACACATACATCTGCTCATGTTAGGGAGTAATGTTAATTCGGTACTTTCTATGTGTGAGGCTTTGTGCGAGGTACCAGGAATTCAGCAGTAAACAAGATGGAAACAATCCCTGCCATCTGTATGTAAAGACTGTGAAAAGAGAACCAAATCAGGATCACACAGCTGAAAACAGAACTTGGGAGCATCCAAAGCCATTTCAAGGGGATGAGTGAGCCCTTACTGGTGGATGGCTGACAAGTGCAACTGTTATTTGCATAATTCCAAAATGACTTCAGTCCTTAGATTATAATCTCTTTTACAAAATGGGGCTTTGAGAAGGCAAGATCTGCATTATATTAAGGTGTAAAACACCACACCTGTTTTCAGGCTCAGTTCCAGTTATACTGGGGGAATCCACCACGTAGGGGGTTTGCTTACGTTGATTTGCTTTACCTTGCAAAGACAAGTAAGTAGCATTGTTACATACGGTCCTAGGCTCCTTTGTTCCTTGGGAGATAGGATATAATAATAGGACTGGGTTGGAAAGCAACACAATTTGGCCATTCCCAGTTCCCCTCATTCTTCCTTTGAGGTTCTCCTTTCCTTAAAGGTGAGGAAGCTGAGCGGGTGGGTCCAAGCCATTCTGTGTAGTTTCCCTGGGTTGAGAACGGAGGAGGAAAGAGAGCTGGAGCCTGTACAGCTGTAAAGAGGACACTTCCCTGGTTCTTCCTCTCCTGCTCACCCAGGGCCATGGCTCCTTCCCTTCCTACAGAGTGACTAGTTTTGGCTGAGAGTCATAACCAGCTCCTAGGGTGTGAATCAGAATCCCCAAGTTGAAAATGCCACGCAGGTGATTCTGATTTATTTTCCTGAGGCTTCCCCTTGAGCAATCCTAAACCAGAGAACCACTCCCTGGAATTTCTTTCCTCTGATTAGCCTGAGTGCTCTGATAATAGGGACGATGCAAATTCAAACTTATTTGGTTTTCAGTTGGTAGGACAGAAAGAACAGATGCACGTTCTGTTTCTGGTTTTATTTACCATTAAAAATTCCCATTTGTTATTTTTCTGTGTTAGGATCTTTCATGGATGACTGAAATCTAGCAGGTGATACTATATTAGGAAACTTGTACCCGTTACACCTAATTCTTTCCAAATTGGGAATATTTTCTTTATAAAGATCATTGCGTTCAAGTGTAAGGCCACATCACCCTGTGGCCTGCTTTTATCTGAACCCTCTACTCCTAGTAATGATTCTTTAAGCCGAGTGGTATTTTCGGTGAACATTTTAAAAGTGTATTTACATACAGTAAAATGCACAGTTAATGATTCAGTTTAAGTGTTGACAGTTGTATAACCACACACAAAACAAGGCAGGGAACATTTCCATCACTTTTGTTCTCCTTTCCACTCAACCCCTTGCCCGCCCCCCCAGTCTAGAGCAACACTTAATGACTTGTACTACCATAAATTAGTTTTGCCTGTTCTAGAACTTCATACAAATGAAATCATGTAGAATGCAGTCTTTTGTGCCTGGCTTCTTTCGCATCATATTTTTGGAGCTCCATCATGTTGAGTCTATCAGTAAAAGTCCAATAGTACCTTAACTATAAGAATGTCTGGAAAAGTATTTTGAATTAAATCTTGAAGTATTACATCTCTGATAGGTAGCAAATTAAACAACTCTTAACCTTTTAATTCTATTTTTTACCTTTAAGCCAAGTATTTTCTTGGTCTTAGTTATTTTTGTAATCCCTTTAAGCAGTTCACACAATACCTTGCCTATAATGGGAAATGAGCACATGCTTTCTTAAGTCAAAAGGGAATGTGTGAGGAAAATTAGCTCATATCTCATTATATAGAAATTCAGATTTTAATTGCCCTGCTCTAACTGTAGAACTCGGCTACACATTGATTCTGAGCATTATTCCACTGACAAGTTTACTGAGTAAGGCACCAATCCAGAGTGAATGGTTTCCATGTGAGGAATTCAGGTATAGTAATACATGTTTGCAAAAAGTCAACTTTTTTATGTTTCTTTACTGGTAAAAATATTTTAAACAAATATTAGCCCCATTTGGTAACTGCAGAGCTCCGAGAATGGAGAAGGAAGAGTGACCTATGCAAAATGAAGGCACAATTCAGTGTTGCTCAAGATATTAGATTCCTAAATATTTGTTCAAGCCCATGTGTTCCAAGTTCCCAGAGAAGTTTTTGACTCAGTGTTGTTTCCCCTTAAGAATGACTCATGAGTTCTTTCCTTTTTTTTTTTTTTTTTTT
>JAQZBX010031227.1:0-10257 GCA_029593785.1 Cabassous unicinctus | reverse complement strand
AGGCAGGATTCAAGACGTCAGCATTTATTATCAGTCCAGTATTAACCTTGTGTTTCAATTCTGATTTGGCTTGCCTTTGCTAGTTGCTCAAACTCCTTTCTCGGGAACATGCCTTAGAATCCCAGTCTCTTCTTCAGGTTCTGGCTTGTACTCCTTATTGTATCCTAATGACCCTCTTGTCCTGAAAATAAAATCCTCCCCACAAAGTGCTGCCAGCTGTCCCCTGCTTGTAGCAGACTTTGGTGGTGGTGGCCTGCCTGAGTCCCCACATTTAATAATGAGAGCTGTACTTTTGTTCCCTTCTTTAGCTTTATACCTTAAATCTTGTGCCCTAAATTGTGATCGAAGTGTCGTATTTATTTTCACTACGCTTCATGAGTCATACTCTGCTGGCTGTGTAAGTAGAGCTGTGAGTAAGAGGGGGATATGATTTCCTGCACTAAGAGATATGAGGCTTAATTCAACCTGGAACCTAAGAAAGATCAAGTGTTGGGAAGCGGATGTGGCTCAGGGGACTGAGCTCCTGCGTACTATATGGGAGGTCTCTGGTTCAGTTCCCGGTGCCTCCTAAAGAGGATAGTGAGCTGGCAAGATGGGCAGGGGTGGCAAGCTGACAGGACAAGATGACATAACAAGAGACACAGGGAGGAAAAACATAATGAGAGACACAATAAAAGCAGGGAGTGGAGGTGGCTCAAGCAATTAGGTGCCTCCCTCCCACATTGGAAGTCCCGGGTTCGGGTTTGGCTCCCGGTGCCTGGTGTTCCCTAAAGAAACAAGACGAACAGACACAGCAAGTGCAAACAATGAAGGGGTGGGGAGAAATAAATAAGTCTTTAAAATAAAAAAAAGGAAGAAAGAAAATTGCTATCCTTATTTAAAAAAAAAAAAATCAAGTATTTACTGGAATGTGGGGAAACTACCTCCTGGGCACAGTAGAAATCTGTATCTGGCTGTGAACAATTCTTTTCAGAATTGCTGAGGAGTGGCCTGGTTGAGCAGGCTGACTGAGCAGAGCTACCCCTTGGCAAGGGGTGCTGATGGCTTTGTGATTTCCAGGCTTTTAATCCTTTCAAGTGAGGCTGTAGACCATCCCCTCCCCATTCTTCAGTACAGAAAGTGGACATTTTCTGTCTTGTGCAAACATGGTTTCAGAAAAAACCCCCTAGTGAAAAATTCTGGTATTTATGGATATGTGCTGAGAACCCAAAAAAGTTGAGAACCACTCTTGGCTTTTTCCTTCCCTCTCTGGTGGTGTTGGCACTTCTGAACTTCCATGCCTGTCTGTCTCCTGTTTCTCCACCAACAGGTCCTCTCTCAGGTCCTTGCCCCAGGATTGGTTTGTTCCTAGGCACTTGCCCGCCCCCCACCCCGCCTTGGGGCAGGTCTAGTTCCTCTCAGGCAGCCTCGAGGCCCATCCTGGAGCCACACTGGACCAGGCTCAGCTGTTCTTGGGAGTGAAGGAGACTATCTGTGAAGCAAAAGAAACTTGGTCTGCATGAGGAGAGGGAGTTAGCTATAAGTAGATGCACAGACAAAAGAGCCCTCATCCTGTTTGACAGAACCTAGAAGACATTTTAATTATAAAAGTAATAAATCCTGTGAAAGGTAAACTGGGGTTTATTATCAGTCTTCCAAGAGAGTTGGTATGTGTGCCACTATTGTTAATTTTTTATTTTTTTATTTTTTTTTTTTAGGAGGTGCCAGGGATTGAACCCAGGACCTCATACATGGGAAGCAGGTGCTCAACCACGGAGCTACATCCGCTCTCCAATGAGAGTTGGTTTTTTCATTTGTTTGTATTTTAGGAGGTACTGGGGACCGAACCCAGGACCTCATATGTGGGAAGCAGGCACTCAATCACTTGAGCTACAACTGCTCCCCAGCTATCTTTAATTTTAATCATGAGCTCTCACATATGAAGTTCAAAATGGATTGAAAAATGTTCCTTTTTGAATATATATTTTTTTTAAAAATAAGGAAGTTTACAGTTTTTTCGCATGCCTTTAATTTACTGAAAAGTGGTTACTGACTTTTCCTCTGCAACTAGAGTAGAAATATATATACTCTATTTTGCAAATATGTGTAGAAAACTCATCATCTGTGATTTCTGCTGTATACCATGTTTGTTTATTTGATTTGTCTGCAAGTAGTGAGAGATTATATTTGGATAACAGAATAATAGTTGTGGTGATGAATTGCTTTGTAGCTTTTCAAAGGTTAAATTAATTCATTGTATATAGAAGTCACCTTGGCCATGCTTTTTGAACTTCTAAAAGCACCACTTCCATAGTATTTTCCAGCCATGCCAACTTGGATTAAAGCATTTACTTTTTTTCTACATATCTCTGTTTCCTGATATATAAAGCAGAGATTGAATTTACCTGCTTTTTGGTCTCATTAGAGATATTTGTAGATAAGTTTTTTGTTTTTTTTTTCCAGTGTAATTAATTGCTGCAGATTAAATAGGGGAGTTTCAGATATAGTACAGATTCCCTTCTCATTTACAGCTGTTAGCTCCTGGAAATGTGCAGAATGGAGAAAATGACTTAAATTGTAGCTCATTTTCTCATAGGAACAGTGTATAAAGGAAAATTATACTAATTTTTGCTGTGTTTTATAGAAATAATTACAAATACTTTAGTTAATCAAATATAAGTGCTTTCTAAATAGTTAAAAACTTGATTGAACAGGGAAACACAATAACAATATAAGTTCCCATTTGATGACAAAATAGTAAAAGTTTCTCTTCATATTCTTTTCTTTGTGATTCCTGCCTTAATTTTATTGTAACCAAGAAAAGATTAACGAAAGCCTTCATGGTTTTGTGGACTTCAGAAAAGCTTTTATTTATTTATTTTATTTTAAGGTACTGGGGCCAGGGATTGAACCTGGTACCTCGTATGTGGGAAGCCGGTGCTCAACCACTGAGCCACATCAGCTCCCGAGTTTTTTTTTTGTTTGTTTGTTTGTTTGCTGTTTGTTTTTTTTGTTTTTAGGAGGAACCGGGGACCAAACCTGGGACCTCCCATGTGGGAAGCAGGCGTTCAACCTCTTGAGCCACATCTGCTCCCCACAGAAAGGCTCTTTAGAGAAGAGTATCTGATGGACATTTTGAGGAGACTCGCGGGAGTGCCTGTGATAGCCAGTAACCTTTTTGAGAAACTGACTGGCAAAATGCTCGTTGTCCCAATTTTTTTTTTCTTTCTTTTTACCGCTTCATTGCACGTGCAGTGGTACCGCACAAGGGTTGTTAACTTGGGGTGTGTAGGTCTACAGTGTGGGTTTGGGGGGCTGTTCTTGAACCTCCAAAATGTATGGGAGATGTTTTATTTATTTGCCTATTTGCAGTTCTCTGGTGAAAAGAATCCATAGCATTCATCAGATACTCAGACGGGCTTGTTCCAAAAGAACTGAACTGTCAGTTCTGTAGAACTGGAATAATTACGATGCAGAACTCATGAGTTAAGGTTTGTCAACTGCATAAGTCAACTGCATAGTGCTGTAAAATTGTTAACCAGCACGGCTGCCTTTGAAACAGAACGTGTTTTCCTGTGCTTTCATCATAAGCTCTTACAGTGATATTTCATAAGGTTCACCTGCTTTGAGCTGTGCCCTGCAACGGTTCTTTTAGGTATTAGGGGAAGACAAGAGAAGGAGTAGAGAATGATTTAGTTTCCATTTGTTCAATGTTTGGACTTTTCCTTAAAGAGCATATATTTTTATTATGATGATAATTTTTAAAAGGAGGGGAGAGTGTAAAGTGTATGACTCCTCCTGTTTTAGTTAGGAATCCTCCATCAGAGGGGTCAGAAAGCCCAAACCAAATGGCCTGAACAATGTAGGGAAAGTGTTAGTGCAATAACAGAAACCTTCAGAGGTAGTTCTAGTTTCAAGGGCCAGCCTGTCCTCGGGCTTCACAGAAAGCACCCCAGAAGCTCCCGTTCTCCTTATGTGGTAGCAAATTGGCTGTGGTAGTTTGCTACTTGTTAATTCCTTTCCACTGTGTCATCTGCAGGAAGAACTCAGAATATGGCTCAGGTGAGGTTATGTATCGATCCCTGAAACTATCTTTGTGGACAGGAGTTACTGGGTATTTTGATTGGGCCTACCTGGGAGAGGAGTCACTTAAGCCACATAATTGAAAATGGTGAATGGATACACTTCTTTTGAACTTTTGTGGTATTTCTTTCTAAAGAACTAAATCTGCAGTGAAGGCATTTGTCAATTCAATGTACTGAAATGTAATTTTTAATATTCATAATTTAATAATTTTCTGTTTTCCTAATATACGGATTGGAGGAGGAAGACATTGTTCTGTCTTAAAAAAAAATTACAACTGATTTTTAAAATTGATTTTTATGGGGCCCTTCAGTGGCACTCCCTTCCCCTTGGATTGGTGGTGGCTCTTTAAAGAAAAGCTATTTCCCTGCTGAAATCTATTTGTTTTCCAAATATCTCTCCAGTATAAAGCAGTAGAAAAGACTTATGAGGGGCTTCTCTGATGTTAGAATTCCCACATGATGTTAAAAGGCTATTTCCTAACCTTAAACGGTTGAATCTCTCTGAGCCTTTTTTCTTATCATAAAGCTAAAATGAGACAATGCATTTTAAGCCTTAGCACAGTTCCTGACATTGGTAGCTGTTCATATTAGCCAAATAATGCAAATCTCATGATTTCAGATAAAATCATTGTACTACGTAAAATAACTTAAGTAGGGAGATCATAAATGGTCCCATTGCTAATTACCATGCTTATAGAATGAATCTGTTAATGGTAATTTTGTGCAGATTCTCTTGGGTGGGATTTTAGAAGTTAGATTGACGTTTTTGTCAAAAAAAAAACACAACAAAAACCAAAAAGATTATTAAGTTGACAGAGATAGCATATGGTACATTATTATTGTTAATAAGCATTACTTGTGTTGCTGAATTAGGTCTGAAGATATCAAGAGGGAAATTAGTTTAAAGCACTGAATTTCCAAGTCTGTCTGCGTGTAAGTACACAGTATGTTTTTAATTGATTTTATTCCTCTAGTGACTTTATTCAGTTAATCCTGGGGCTCACTATTCATAATATTATAATAGGAATGAATAAAAATGAGTATATTTATTAACCTTCTACTATAAATAATTTCAATCAGTATCATTAATCAGCAACATTCTTTGGAACCATTGAGTAAAAGACTGAAACCTATTGAAAGTTTATTTTGTGGTTTTTGGTTTTCTTGCACTTTCCAGTGTAATCCTATTTGAGTTCTTCAGGATTTTTTTAAACCTGGGTCAATGTAGTACTTTAAAAGTTTTTATGCTTGGGAATTCAAATGAAAATAAACATTGGTAACTGTGAGGAAAGAGCAATGGGATGGAATTTGTTGGGCTTTGAAAGAGAAAGCTGGCCAGTAGACAAATAATGTAGAGAGGCCAGCTGTTCTCAAACAGAAATGGATATAGAAGGAATCCTAGAGGATTCAGGGAATTCATTCTTCTAATTAGCTTAATGGTATATTTTGTTAAGCACTTAACTAGGTTCACATATAGACTTATTTCCCTGAGAGTGTTTAAAAGTAGACATGGCAATGATTAATCTGAGTGTTTTGATGAAGATGTTCTTCAAATGGGAGACCAGATGACTTCAGTGGGCCAATTCTATCATACCTTTTAATGAAATCCATCAACCCAGGGTTTGTTAATTGTCTGCTTTATGCTTAACAGTGCTAAAAACTAAGACGGTACATAAAAAGAGCAACATACAGTAAGTGCCAGGCACAATTATAAGTGCTTTATATATATTAACATACTTAATCGTCATAATCCTTTCAGGCTGGCACTATTATTATAATACTGTTTTTATGGAAGATAAAATTGAGGACTAGGAAAGTTATTTGTTTGCGGTCACACAGCAAGTAAATGGTGATGGCAGCTTTGGAACTCTGGTTCAACCACTAAGCTGTTTCCTGGGCAGATAGTCTAGTTGAGGAGACAAATATGAATAAATAATAATGAACAGTATTAATACTTGATTAGCTAATATACTATGGGATTATGAATTTTTTTTCATAATCTATATCATCTCATTTCAATCAGTTTTTCTCTATGTACTTGAAAATCTTGGTAGTCTCTCCCTTGGTGGAAAGCTAGTCTGCATATGACGGTGAATTCTTAGAGTTAATGGAAAGAAACAGTTTGATAAATGTTGCCATTAAGTTACTCCTCTTTGTCTGTGTCTCCCACCCCCACTTGTGTGTGTGTGTGTGTAATGATAATAACTTTATACTGTGTAGCTGTAGCACTTTACAGTTAACAAAGCACTTTGTGTCTCACTTGATTCTTGCAACAGTCATGTTCATGACTTGGCAGGATATCCATTTTATGAATGAGAACTGAAGTGCAGCCAGCCATGCTTTTGTCCTTCGACTGTTCTGCTACTCGATTTAGAAATCTTTGGCTGAATTTTCTGTTATGTTTATAGGGAATATAGATGAGGTAGCATAGCAAATTTATCTCAGGAGAAGTAAACTTTTTAGAAAACAAAAACAAAACCAGGAATTTGCAGTCCATTGACCTGAAGAGATGTGAAAGGAAGACCCCGGCAAAAGTCATTTGAACCAAGAGGGCTTGTGTCACTAACTGGTAGATGTGGTTCCTCACTAAGTCAGTCTTAGAATGCCACTCCAATTCAGGGATAGGATAGCCCAAAAGTAAGGCCTGCCATTCATAGTATTTCCTTCTTGGAGGAAGAGTCTGCTGTGGAAATGGAAGCCGTTTCCCTGAGTCAAGATTGTAGATCAGTGATGTAGCATAGTACTTGACCTCTCTGTTCCTCGAATTGTCTTATAATCACGATGATATCTATTGGTGGTTCTATATAGGACTTTTGTGAAGATGAAATGATAGAGTAGATGTTAAACTGCTATGAAAGATTTAGAGTGGCAAGCTGATATTAAAATATGTAGTCCAGGGATGTAGAGGCTCATCCCCACTGCTGTTAACTGGAATGCTTTGTAAATACGGGAACTTAGTTTGAACCGAAACTCTGTAATTTCCATATCAAAGAATCAGACTCTCAAAATGCATGAGTAAAATCTATTCTCTGATAATAGGAAAGAGTGCATCACACAGGAAATTTATCTAATTTGTATCATGTTCCTGGGATAGTCACAAATATTATTTCCCAATTTGTGATATGCATTTCATTTTGAGTAATTCGTCTGAGGAAATTGTAATTCCTTTGGATTACAGTCTGCCTAATTGTATTTAGCTGATAAAATGTTATGCAAGCTTATAAAGGTTTGCAAATACTGGAAAATCCTTAGCTTAATAGAATGCTTCTAATTCTAAGGTGCTGTCATCCATTTGAAAATCAGTATATTTTGCTGAGGACTAATTGATTGGCAGGGCAAAGCTTTCCCATTTTAAAGTATTTCAGGGACCTCTTTCTTGTGTTGAGGCTAGGACAGGAGGATACAAGTTCTTACTGAACAGGAAAGAGGAGGATATCCATCAGGTAATAAAGTTGACTTTCAAAAATCTTGATATTTCCTTCTTCTGGAGGAAAATGTTAGACACTGATAATTTACCAAGTCATTCAACAACCACTTGTGGTCCTGTGACCTCCAGTTATTCACAACGCCAATATCTTTGCTACCTTCCTTTTTAAACAATTGTCAGATCTTGCTTTGTAGCCTTAAGATTGTCTTCTCTTCTTTCCTAATTAACACTTTAATGAACACAATGCCTGAAAGACTAAAGTACTTCATCAGAAAGATGCTTACTGAGCAGGCCATTAATCTGCAATTTCAAGTTCATGGTGAGCCTTTGGAGGACCTGAAATGTTTCCTGTAAACTGTCTCACATAGAAACCTAACGTTGGTGTGGCAGTTTGAGATTATGTTTGTGAATCCCAAAAAGAGAAAGATTATGTTTGTAATTAAATCTATTCTTCTGGGTGTGATACCCTTTGATGGTATTAAATTCAGCTGAGATGTCTTTGGTTAAATTATCTGTTAAAATTAGGGCTTTGATTTGACCAGCTTGAGTCTCTGCCCCC
Source organism: Cabassous unicinctus (assembly GCA_029593785.1). Classification (NCBI taxonomy): domain Eukaryota; kingdom Metazoa; phylum Chordata; class Mammalia; order Cingulata; family Chlamyphoridae; genus Cabassous; species Cabassous unicinctus. The sequence goes on along the minus strand of JAQZBX010031227.1, from coordinate 2,207 downwards.
TTAGTGGGCTTATATAAATGGACACTCACTCAAGAAGACACACAGGAAGAGAGAGCTCTGTCAGGTTTGATCCTGGGGCCCCGGGGGGAAATGGACCATTTGCTTGATAGCCTAAAGCTGACCTTGGGAAGAGAGCTGAGACTGATATAGGAAGCCCTGAGAGAAGAGCCTTAACCAGGAGAGAGAAAGGACTGGAAGCCTGGAGGGAAAGGAGAAACCAGGCAGAGATCAGCAACCACCTTTCTTCAACACATGGCAACTGACTTTGGTGAGAAAGCAACCTTGAGTTGGACTCTTTAGGGCCTTGTAACTGTAAGCTTTACCCCAAATAAATACCCTTTATGAAAGCCAACAGATTTCTGGTACTTTGCATCAGCACCCCTTTGGCAAACTAATAACACTTGGGAAGCTCAATGTTGCCTTTAAGTATGTGTTTCAGTTAACTGCAGAAATAAAATTAAAGCTCTATGTTACTAGCTCTAAAACTAGGACTTAACTAATTGGAGCAAAATGTTGGCCACATAAGTACTAGGAAAAAGTAATGTTCACCTGAAGATAATTCACATGAAATAGGACTGTAGATGTAATCTTTCCTGTATATGTGTGTGTGTGTATAATTTTTTTTTTTTTTTTTTGAGGTACTGGGGATTGAACCTGGGATCTCGAACATGGGAGGCAGGCATTCAACCTTTGAGCTGCATCCACTCCCCAAAGATTATGTTGTTGTTGTTGTTGATTTTTAGGAGGTACTGGGGATTGAACCCAGGACCTTGTACATGAGAAGCAGGCGCTCAAACCACTGAGCTATACCCAGCCCCCTACCTGTACTTTTTGAGGTAACACTACTTGTCTGCATCAGTGAAGCAAATTTTGGTCAGCAGTTTTAATTCCATCCTCCCCAAGTAGTAATTCTCCTCCAGTTTCAGCTGAGGAAAACGTGTAAGATGAAGGCTTAAGGAAAAAAAAAAAAAGTCAGAATTATCCTTAATAACTTTTAAAAAGAAGAAGATAGACCTTTTAAGAACATGCCCCAGAACTTTTTGAGGTCACATGGTAACAAAATGAAATGGTGAAAAGTTGGGGGTGGGATATGATAAAACAAAGATGGGCTCTTTGAAAGAACAGAGCTGGGAGCCTGGAGACCTAGGTGTCAGTTTGAAACCTATTGCTAATTCTTGACCTTGGACAAGGCACTTAGCCAGTCTGTACCTAATTTTCCTTAAAATCAAATTGAAAGTGCTTGGCCAACAGCTCTTTAAAAGTCCCTTCCGAATTCTTTGGTTCTCTGTTGTTGCACAGCAAACTGTCCTTAAAGCAACAACCATTTTATTATATCTCATGATTTGGCAGCAGCCGAGTGGTGCTAGGCTGGCAGATGGGCTGGTCTGAGATGACTTCACTCACGTTTCCTTGACCTTGGCAGGGATGTCTGGAAGACTGAGCAGAAAGCACTCACATGTGGTCTCTCCAGCATGGCAGCCTCAAACTTGCAAGACAGTTGCAAAAATGATACAGAACATATACAGAGAACTCAAACATACCTCTCCTCCTCCACCCCTCTGATACTCAGAGCCACCAGTTTTAACACTTTGCCACATTTGCCATATCATTCTGTCTGTTTTCTGAACATTGAGAGTAGGTTGCATATATCATGCTCTTTGAACACAATGCTTCTATAAGAACAAGAGTGTTTACTTATAGAACCACCTTAGATACAGTTGTATAACAAGTTAAAAAAATGTACAAAGCTTGCAGTCTGTATTCCATTTTTTTCCTGTGTCCCAATAATGTCCCTTTCTCCTCCATGATTAGATCCCATCCAGGATCTTGTATTCAATTAATTGGCATTGAATCTTTAGTTGCTCTATTTTTTTTTAAATCATGGAAATACATACTACATAAACTTTCCCAAATCAGCCACTTCCAAGCATAACATTCAGTTGCATTAATCACATTCACAATGTTACGCTGCTCTCACCACCGTCTATTATCATAACTTTTCCATCATCCCAAACAGAAACCCTGTATACTTTATGCTTAAATTTCTCATCACCATGTCCTGGCCACCCCATGCCCTGGCAACTAAGAGTTTAGATATTCTAGTTATTTCATATTAGTGGAATCATACAACTTATTCACTCAATATGGTCTTCATGGTTCATCATGTATTGGCATGTATCAGAACTTCATTCCTTCTTAAAGCATAT
>JAQZBX010031226.1:5170-26530 GCA_029593785.1 Cabassous unicinctus | reverse complement strand
TTACTCAGAACATCCTACAGGCAACCAGAACCAGCTCTTGGTCTGTAAACTGTTACTATTATACTATATGGAGTGGTCTGCTCCATTTTTCAGTCTTAAGTGCCCATTGTACTCTGGTGGAACCTATTCTGTAGGTTCACAGCCAGACACCATGTTGGGGAACATCCAAATTGGGAGAGAAAATTGGGCAAGGTTGTTTGAAGAGTACATGCTGTCAAGAATCACAGGTCATAGATGTTATATCTCTCAGAAGGGGAAATTCCAGGAGAGAAAATCTATAGTTTAAAAAGGAAATGTCTGGGCCAGAAATGAATGCTGAACAGTAAAACAGTCAGTACTAGTCTGTCAGGTCACAGAGAAGAAAGAAGATAAAACTAAAAACTTTAATGAGATTTTGTGAAAGAAGTGGGACAGAAGGAAAGAAATCACAAAGCCAGGAAAATTCAGAAATATGTGTAAACCTTGCCTTGCCAAGGCTGGAAACACAGGTCTTGAAGGGAAAGAGAGTTTTAAGACATTAAGATTATGCAGGAAGGAAAAAGAAAGCTTAAGAAAAAAAAATCTGATCATTAAAGTGTTATCTTTCTACATTTCCCCAAAAAGGAAAAAAAAATGACTAATCTAGTAATTATTTTACCCATAAATGGCAAACATGTTTCATTACAAAATTTTGGCAACAAAATATTCCTAAAGAATTTAGTTTGTAATTTATGAGCACTAGAAGCAGACTATCTTTATGAAGCTAAACTCCAGAATTATTTCTTAATCCAATTTCCTACACTTGGATGCAAATTTAGTAAATTTATTACCATTTCTGCATTCAAAGAATATCAAATACCTTTAACCCAAAGTTATATCATGTACGTAGAAGGACAATACTGTCTTAAATTTTTGTGACTAATGGGATGTTTGGCAGTAAACTAATCAGTGAATCCCTGAAATAATAACTCCCATTCCATCTGAAAAGTATTCCAAGCAGTAGAAGCTGAGAAAATGCATCAACTTATAACATGAGGAGACTCTTTGAAGAAGAATAAAAAATTAGAAGATTTATTTGAACTTTTAATTAAAAGAGGATTTTATCTTTCTGCTTTTTTCCTCTGAGTATTTGGTAATGGAATTTTATAATTGATGTGTCTCTCCTATGAGTTTAATTTGAATTTTTGCAAGGCATGGAATCTTATTTTATAAATAGTTCAGAGTAGTTTGTCTATACTTTATGGTTGTAAAATATGAAGGAATTGAATAAATGCTGAGTAAATATTCACCCTAATTTTCACTGATGGGTTACAGCTTCTACAGGGGACACAAGATATCCCAATTTTTCCTTCTTTGGGTAAAATTGTAAAAAGCCAACCAGTTGTCACCAAAGACATCAGGGTAGCAGTGGAAATAAGGGAAAGCAGCCAAATGATTAGGGGAAAAGAAATTTGATTAATTGTCTTCAGTTTCAGTGGAGAGGAGTTACATCCCAATAATAACTTTGATGATTTATTCCTGCCCTATTCATTCTTCTCTAGAAGGAAAAGCATAATGCCTGATTTGTTTTTTGTTGTATTTTTTAAAATATATTTTTATTAGAGAGGTTGTGAACATACAAAACCATCATGCACACCTGTGGGATTCCCATACAACATCCCTCCATGGACACACCACATTGGTGTGGAACATTTGCTACAGATCATGAAATAACACCCTGAGAATATTACCACCAACTGTGGACCCCAGTGTACATTTAATATATCCCTTATATACCCCCCCACTATTAAGACAGTACATCTTTGTTATTGATGCAAGTTTATTACAGTATTGCTGTTGGTTATAGTCTATAGGTTACATTAACTGTATTCTTCCAGTGATTCTCTACATTCTTAACACCTTGTTATAGTGACATACTATTGTTTTAGCTCACAGAAGTACATTCCCGTATTTGCATTATTAGCCACAATTTTCTCTGGGTTCACTATGCTATTCAGTGCCTAGACTATTCACTAGCTTTCTTTCAACTGACATTTACATCCCTTGACTATCCTTTTCTTCCCTTGACTACCCATATATAAACCAGCTACATTAGTTCTACTCATTATTATGTGTTATCATCCCCTCTATTCATTTCCAAAGTTTTACAGTCAAATTAATTAAAATTTCCACATATATTAAGCATCAGTCTACCTTCTCTACCCTTCTATTTCCTAAATAACTTATACTCTAGGTTTTAACTTGTGTTTATTCTTTGTATTTAGTTTATATTAGTGAGACCATGTAATATCTGTCCTTTTGTGTCTGACATTTCACTTAACATAATATCTTTCAATTTGTTAGTATTATTGGGCCTAAGGGGAGTCTCTTGTAGACAGTATATAGATGTCTCCTATTTTCTTCCATATTATGCCAGTCTGTGTCTTTTGATTGGGGAGTTTAATCCATTACTAAACAATGTTTTACTGTAAAGGCAGTTCTTTAACCATTTTGACCTTTGGGTATTGTCTCTCATATTTTATTCTCATCACTCTTTTTACACTTTTAGGTAATTTTACTGGTATAATCTTCATTTTTAGACTTTCTTCCAAGTTTCTCTCTCCTGCCTTTTCTTTTCATGCTGTTGCACTCCCTTTAGTATTTCCCACAAAGCCAGATCTTGGTTACAAAATCTCTCAGTTTCTATCTGTGAATATTCTAAACACACCTTAATTTTTTTTTAACAAATCAATTTTCTTGATATATATTAATAAAGCATGAATCCATCTAAAATGTATAATCAATGGTATTCAGTATAATCACATATTTGTGCATTCATCACTTCAGTCATTCTTAGTGCACTTTCATTACTATAATAATAATAATAATAGTAAAACAAAACTCATTGCTTCTAATTCTCTTTATGCTTCCCAAACCAAGGACAATCATGCTGGATATAAGATTCTTGGCTGGCAGTTTTTCTTTTGCATTATCTTAAATATATCCTACCACTGCCTCTGGCCTCCATGTTTTCTGATGAGAAATCAGCACTTAATCTTATTGGGATATCCCTTATATGTGATGAACTGTTTTTCTCTTGCTGCTCTCAGAATACTCTCTTTGTCTTGTCATTTGACATTCTGATTAGTAAGTATCTCAGAGTAGGCTGATGTGGGTTTCTTCAGATGGGAGTATGTAGTGCTTCTTATACACAGATATCCATGTTCTTCAATAGGCTTGGGAAATTTCCAACCATAATTTCTTCAAATATTCCTTCTGCCACTTTTCCCTTCTCTTCTCCTTCTAGGACAGCCATGCCACATATGTTTTCATGTCTCTTGCTGTTATTTAGTTCCCTGAGACCCTATTCAATTTTTTCCATTTTTTTTCTTCATTTTTTCTTTTGTTTGTTCACTTTCAGAGGCCATGTCTTCGAGCTCAATGATCCTACTGTTTGCCTCTTCAAATTTGCTTTTATATGCCTCCAGTGTATTTTAAATTTCATTTACTGTGCCTTTCATTCCCATAAGTTCTGCTATATTTCTAGATATGCTTTCTAAATCTTTGTGATCACCCAGTCTCTTCTTAATATCCTTTACCTCTTTAGCCATCTTATTGAATTCATTAAGGAAACTTGTTTGAACATCTATGTTTAGTTGTTTCAACTCCTTTATGTCATCTGGAAGCTTATCTTGTTCCCTTGACTGGGCCATGTCTTTCTCTTTCTTGGTATGAATTTTAATTTTTTGTTGGTGTCTTGTCTTCTGGCTTACTAAATGTATTTATTCTGGATGCAGGTTCTCTTTTAGGTTTAGGGCTTTTTTGCCCTTTCTCCCTTGCTGGTTGTGTAGTAGGAGCCAAAGGGTGGTTGATATTGTAAGGTTTGGAGATAATGCTGCCTGCATTGTTCCAGGAATCTTGTACCAACTTTCTCCTTTGTCAGGGATAGGGATGGAGCCAAACAGTCATGTGTAGTAATGGAAGCCATGCAGGCCAAGACTGTATTAGTTGCCCAGAGAGGCTGATGAAATTTCACACCCAATCCTTCCCTGCCTGGGGCTGGGTTGGAGACTAACATAGCAGTGGCCCCCCTCCTTCATTGCCTGGGGTGGTGATGGACCCTTTGGTGTTTCCAACACTCTAATTTGTGTGAGGATATAGCACCTGCAGTTGCCCACAGAGTCTGGGAATGCATCACCTCCCTCTAGTCTTTCATCAATGGGTATGTAACCTCAGGCACCAAACAGTACAGTTTATGCAGGCCAAAAGCACCTGCAGTTGCCCAATGAGGCCGAGGAAACACCAGCAACATGTTATCTTATGGGGGGCAAGAGTGGAGTCCCACATGCTCATCAAACCTATCTGTACAGGCCAAAAGTGTTCTCAGTTACTGAGAGAGGCTGAAGGAACACATGTCCCCACCTATCCTCCTGGGAGGTGGAGATGGAGCTACAGGTATCCAAGTATCCAATCTGTGCATCTTGAAAATGCCTGCAGTTGTCCAGAAAGGCTGAAGAAACACCAGCCCCCTCCTATCATATGGGGGAAACAAGGATGGACTCAAAACCAGTCTGTGTAGCCTGAAATCACCTGCAGTTGTCCAGAGAGGTTGAGAAATCACAATTTCCCTGCTATCTTACTGGGGAGAGGGAATGGAGTCCCAGATGTCTGACTATCTAGACTGTGCTGGCCAAAATTGTCTGCAGTTGCCAGAGAGGATGATACTCATCACCCCAGCTTCATCCCTGATGGAAGTGAAACAAGAGCCTAGTCTAGGGCTGCAATGCAACCTGGGTAGAATGCAGCCAGTCCCTACATTCACTGTGATTTTCCATCAGCCCTGCTTCCCATCAAGTTGGGGGTGGAGTTAAAATGTAGGCTACGGGACTCATTTTGATGTGGACAGGTTCAAACTTCTACTGTTCTTCAGATTATACTTTAGCCAGCCTAATTGTCAAATCAGTAGCTGAAGGCAGTACCTCACCATCTCTTCCTCTCCCATTTTTAGGAAATGTAGCTTCCAACTCCAGCCACAGAATATTTCCTGAGGTGGCTTATGACACCAGTGGAGGATGGGCACTGGCATCCATGGCATGGATGCTCTACTTATGAATCTTCACTGTAGATGGGGAGTCTCCACTTCCATTCTTTCAAGGATGTTGCAGGATGCTCTCCTGGTCTCCTGGGCCCCTCCATACAGGAGCTTTAGATAGCTCTGCATGATTACTAACTGCTCTATAGGATGAGCTAACTCTTTGCGCTCCTTACTCTGCTGCCTTCTTGCCCTGATTTGTTTTCATTCAGCTGAATTGTAAGACAAGCTTTGAGAACTAAGTGGATATTATGGGTTTGTTTCTGCACTACAAAAAATATTTTGACATCCTTACCCCAGTTTTATGAATATGATCTTTTTTGGCAAAATGTATTTGCAGTTATAATCAAGTTAAGATGAAGTCATAATGGCCTCATCTTTTATGATTGATGTTCTTATTAGAAGACAAGAAGACACAGATACAGGCAAAGAAGGAAGAATGCTATGTGATGACAGGTAGAATTTAGAGTTGTACTGCCTCAAGCCAAGGGAAAGAGATTGCTAGTGACCACTAGAAACTGAGAAGAAGCAGGGAAGGATCCTCACTTAGATCCTTCAGAGAGAGAAGGGCCCTGCCAACACCTTGATTTAGCACTTTGAGCATCCAGAACTAAGAGAATAATTTTCCATTGTTTAAAATCATCTAGTTTATGGATTCTTGTTATGGCATGAGTAGGAAACTATTGGAGGGGTTCATTTATTCTCTCTTAACAGTAATCTTGTGTCTCTTTTCAGTTCTTGATACCCAGGCATAGTTTCACCCTGTTTTCTCACAGCTTTGCTAGTCCATTGGAGTGGCAACTGGTCACCTCTAGGCCTTTTACCTTACACATCATAAGCAATAAAACTGGCATTTTAGTCTCCATGTATCTGATTTCTGAAGTGACCTCTGTATTTTTTAAACTGAGAAGAGGAAAAAGGGTTATATTAAAATGTCCCTAAAATTCTAATAACACTTTTTAAAATAATTTTATTTAATTAAAAAAAATACTTAGATTACATAAATGTTACACAAAAATTATAGGGATTCCCATATGCCCCACTTCCCACACCTCCCACAACCTCCCACATAAACATGCTTCATTAGTGTGGCACATCACCTGCAATGGATATACACATCCTGGGGCTTTGCCATTAAACATGGACAATAGTTCACATTTTAGACCACACTTTCTGCCACACAGTTCTGCATGTAATATGATGATATAAAATGGCCTATATCCATCATTGCAATGTTACTCAGGACAATTCCCAAGTCCCAAAAAAGCCCCTGTATTACAACTGCTTTTCCCTCTCCCTGCTCCTAAATGGTTGGGTGGCCACAGGCTCCACATTAATGTTGTAATTTCTTCCATTCCTTGAATCACAATATGTCTGTAACAGAATACCAGTAATTCCACTCTAGCCCATAGCTCTTCCCCCAAACTGAGAAGTCTGAAATGGTGATGTCCACTCCACCTCCAATTGAGGTGGGGCTTATATCCCTTGGATAAGGTGGATGGGGTTATCCTGCCTGCAGCTGCAGACACTCTCCATTCCCTGGGATGGCCATTGTCCATCATCATCTCCCCACCATGTGTCCTGGGTGAGTCCATTGGGCTGTAGAGTACGAGTTGCAGCTCCACCGAGATTCCTGGCCCAGCTGGCACATGGACAGCCCAAAGACTCCAGTCTCTGGATGTACACCTACAAACTCCAGCACCAAGTATAGGTTTGAATAGAAGGGACAGATGAACCATGTGCAGGGAAGATATATTTGAGTTCAACTCTTTCACACTAAGGAGCACAGATTCCAAAGTAGGGCCCACTGATAAAGCAACAAACTCTGGAGTTATCTGCCTTGACATAGGTCCTGGGTGTTTCCAGAGGTCTCAGGAGCCCCTCTATTTGGGGCGATATCCATATTGGAAGCCTATGAGGCCCTACTGAGATATGCATAAGTGTTACCTCTGGGATGACCTCCAGACTCACTTTGAAATCCCTTAGCCATATGAATTCATTTGTCTTTACCTTTTCCCCCTTTTATTCAAGGTCTTTTTCCAGTTGTATTGCCAGTTGGCACTTGGTAGTAATCCCTTGGTGCCAGGGAGGCTCATCCCCAGGAGTCATGTCCTATCACATTGCCTGTGTGCACCTTTCCTGACCCCCAACTGACAATGAAATCCATGATTTATGGGATGCCCACTCCTGTTACCTTTTACTTACTAATTATTAGTGATACATCATAAGTATAAATTGGAAATATTTTTCTTAGTGGGTCAAGTGTTCTTTCATTTTTAATATTTTAAATATGTAGATATTTTTATTTGTGCGATGTAAAATGCATACTCCTCATTGCTGTTATTTAATATTTTCCTAGAAAGGTATGTTTCATTATAAAATGAAGAAAATATCACTAAGTTTCTTCTCATTGTACCCTTATTTTTTCAATTACTCTGAGTTTTAAGGGACATCTATGGAATGAAGTATCTTTTGCTGTTTCTAAATTAAATTATTTGTCCAGCACCAGTTACTGAGTAGTCTTTTCTTTGAATAAATATAATACTATTATATATTTTTCATATATCAAATTATGCACAAGAAAGTCATTGCTTTCAGCAATTACAGGACTATTTCTTTGTGTGTTTTTTTTAATGTTTTAAATAAAATTCAGCACTATAAGAACAAAAGATGGCACTCATATTTGATACCAATTCAGATGCATTAAATCTACAAATTGGGAAAATTTATTTCCCTAAATTATTCAAAATTCATATTTACATATTATCACTATATTTTGTATTTTCATTCATAAAGCCTCCATATTTTCATGTGAAAACTCTTTAAATTTCTATTCAGAAATACCACAAATTCTTTTGTACTACCACTGCTTTAACAACACTTTCAGAAAAAAACATGTTTGGAGAAATTGATAATCCAAATAATCCAGAAACAGAGATGGCTGACCAGTAAGATTGTTACTCATCCTGCAATAACCAGAAAATTATCATAAATAGTCTCAGAAATAATACTGAAGAACACCCTCTGATAGAAATTTAAATGGGAGAAATGTCATTCATGAAACTTGAAAAGCCAGACCATGCTGGCTTTAAGGAATGCATGATATATACTCTTTTATTGTCTTATTGTCAAAGGGAAGCCAGGTGAAAAATAAACCTGAAGACACCAAGAATCACTGAAATCACAAGATTTGCTGTCAGTTACAGGATCTAAGCAGATCTCAGCTATTTCCACACCTGAATGATGAAGTCCTCAAGGTGGAGCCCTCAAATGCAGCAGCAACCAAACTGGACAAGTTTGTTTCCAAAAATTTGGCATAATTAGTCACTGAGAGAATAATCAGTCATTGAGAGAATATATATATACTGTGTCCAAATAACACAAAGCACAAAAAAGGAGAGGATAAATTTAATAAAAATCCTACAAGTGAAGACATGTGAAAATAGATAAAATAAGCTTCCATAAATAAATGCTATTTTCTTTGAAATTAAACATGCAACTGATGATGTTGTGTTAAAAAGCATATTACTTCTCTAGAAAATGGTCAGAAAATATTACATAACCTGTAAAACATGACCAAAAATAATGAATGTTTGTCCTTAAAGCAGGTATGAAACATGGAATTTAGGAAGTAAAATTGCTTCTACGTTTTGTTGTAGTCCCTGACATAAAGGAAGGAAGGGAAATATTGAAAAGTAGCTACAGTGTTTTGTAAAAAAAAAACAAAAAAATTTTGTGTTTGATGTAGAATATCATAACAATTTAATATAATGCCATTTTGAATATAAATATTGTTCATCTTTACATAAAAAATACATGCCTTTTCTTCTTATTATTTTTTGCATTATTTTTATGCTTGAAGGTTTCAAACAATATTATGCTTACAGTCTTCTTATTATAAATTTATAGTCTTTTTCATCATTTTTCTTGATTTTTCAAGGTTTATCTACATTGCAGAATTTGTCACCTTAATTACTGAATAATATACCTTAAAAACATTATGCTGAGTGAGATAAGCCAGACACAAAATGAGAAATGCTCTATGATTCCACTTAAATGAAATATGCCAAATAAGCCAATTCAAAGAAGAAGAAAATCAATTAAAGGTTTCACATGCTAGGGGGTGGAGGAAAGGTGGGCTATATATTTGTTAACTGGTACAAACTTTCTGTTTTGGTGGATCAAACAGTTTTGGTAATGGATGATGATGATGATAACACATTACAAATGTAATTATTGAAAATTATTTGTAAAATTAAAATTGTTCCACACATTTACAGACAAGTTAATTAAAACTTCTACATATATCAAGCATTAGTACTCCTTCACAACCCTCCTTTTATCTCCTAATAACCTATACTCTACGGGATTGTGGTTGAAAAGGGTAGTCTAGGGATGTAAATGTTAATTGAAAGAAAGAGAATAATCCAGGTACTGAATAACACAGTGAACTCAGAGGTGGATGAGAATTGTGATTAATAGTAAAAATGAAGGAATGTCCTTTGAGCTAGAAAGGATGTACATCACTATTGTAGGTGATGGGAATGTGGAGAATCATGAGAAAAATATAATCAGTGTAACCTGTGGACTGTAGTTAACAGAAATATTGTAATAGTCTTGTATCAATGCCAAAGATATACTGTGTTAATAATGGCAGGGTATGGAAAAATATGCCAAGTGTATGCTATAGATCACAGTTAGTAGTAACAGTCTGATGATATTATTTCATTATCTATAACAATTGTGCCACAGTGGTGTGGTGTGTTGTCTGGAAATTCTATACATGTGCATTATTGTAATTTCTCAACTTCTGTAATAAAAATGTTAAAAAGGATGACTTTTATGTTTTATATATTTTTATAATAAAAAATAAAATATTGGAATTTTATCTGTTTTGATTTTAGGGACATTAAGTTTTATGTGTCTAGGACACATTAATCAAATTGCTCTAAAATATTTATCAAGTAATTGTCCCTCAGTGATTTTCAAATTTATGGCAATTGAATTGTGAATTGTAATATTATTACTACACAGATTCTTAATATAACTATTCATTCGATTCATTCACTTCAAAATCCATATACTTCTTAGAATCATTAAGAGCATATCAATATAATTTTAATAAGATTTTTATGATGTTACTTATGATTTTCAAAGAACTATAATATATTTATGTATTTTAAATATTGGTTGTACCATTAGGTAGCATGATATTATCTCAAAATATCCCTTTATGAAATTTTGAATTTTTCTTTACACTAATCTTAGTAATTTTTTTTTTAATTAATTCATTTTCAGTGTGAACATATGAGAGATGTCTGAGTTTGTGCTACACCCAGCACAGGATATAAAGCAAAAATTATTTTCTAGGTGCTGGTTTAATTCACCAAAAGAAGTCTATGTGTTTTTTTTTATCATGACTTTGTATATTCTACATCATTGGGGATATAAAGAATCTTCACTTAGGAAGCCATAATAGCTACAAAAGTATTTTCAGTACCCACATAAGGATAAACTCTAAATAACACATATAAGCTTTCATTTTTATTTCAAGGTCATATTTACCCTATGTTTTCTACTGAGTCATAGAGCTATTTACATAAGACTTTTGATTGATTTTGATTTAATTTTTGTATATGATGTGAGCTAGAAGTACAACTTCACTGTTTTGAATGTGGATGTCTAGTTGTCCTATCACTATTTGTTGAAGAGACTATTCTTGTAATTTTATTTTTATTTTAAAAAACAAACACTCCCCTTACCTCCTTCCCCACTTCACCTAGTAGACTCCAATCTTCTATATCTGTGAATTTGCTATTTCTAGTCATCTTTTATAAGTAATATCATACAAGTTTTGCACTTGAGCATCTTGCTTGTTTCATGGAGCATAATGTTTCAAGGTTCTTCCATGTTGCAGCATGTTTCATAATTCATTTTCTCTTATAATGCAATAATATTCCAGTGAGTGCACCTACCACATTTTGTTTATACTGGCATTTGTTGATGGACATTTGTGTTTTTTCCAGTTTTTCTCTATTGTGAATAATCCTGCTATAAACATTGGTCTATGCATCTGCATCTTGTTTTCACTCTCTTTGTGTATATATCTAGAAGTGTGATTTTGAGGTCAAATGGTAGTTTCTATATTTAGTTTTTTAAGGACTCACCATATTGCTTTCTGGAGTGGCTGTACCATTTTACATTCTCACCTACAATTCACTAGATTTCTAATGTCTCTTAATCTTCTCCAACATTTGTTATGTTCCATGATTTTTTAAATCATAGCCATCCTTGGGGGTATGAAGCAGCATCTCATTGTGGTTTACATTTGCATGCCCCAAATGGGCAATGATGTAGAGCATATTTTCATGTTCTTAAAGGCCATTTGCATATCTTCTTTAGAAAAATGTCTACTCATTTCTACTAATTATTTTAACAAATTGCTTTTAGACCAAGAGCAGTATATTTGCTTTTAAATTGCCATTTTTCTTTGCATCCAAAGTGAAAACACACACTGTTAGAAGAAAATAATACTATGATTTTAGCCTGTTGTGCACAGGCAAAGTTAAGAATATCCATCTTATATAATTGTGTCCCATTATTCAGTATCTTAAATGACTAGTGATGTTGATCATGATGTATCTAAAGGCACAAAGACTATTTAAATATTTATTTATTTATACAAAAAGGATGTTATGATATGAAAATACTATTCCTCATGGAAAGATGCAGACAGAGCTCTGAATGCAGTCATCTATCAATTGCAAATTCAGTGTTTTTCCTTGTTCTCCTCTGCTCCTTAATGCAAGGTCTAACTTTCTCTCCTTGTCTTTCAGTGACACTGTGTGCCCACCAGCATGACAGACATAGCTGGTATCCCAGCAGCACCATGGTCCCTGCAAAAATAAAAATCAGATCTGAAGACTTGGAAATGATTGTGTACTTTAGGGAATTTTATATTCATGCATTTCAGGGACTTTAAATCAGGTTGTTTTTACCGTTTGTAGCCTCTTTGTATGCAGTACCAGGTTGGGTGGAGAACCACATTAATAAAAAGACTAAAATGAAAAAAAATTTCATGTGCCCTCACAGGTGTTTTGATGTGTACTACTCAGAGGGAACTCAGGTCCTCACTGGTTAGTACTAGGAAGGGATACAATTAAATGTTTACTTGCAAGGATGAAATTTTGAAGAAAGCAGTGAGTCAAAACTGAAGGAAGAAATCAAATAGACCTCAGGGTTACAAGAATGGCTGGTTGTGATCTATCACCAATGCTGTACACTAAATATAAGCGTTTGCTGACATTTTCAGCCCAGAAAAGTTTTACCTTTTTGTGGGTAATAGGAAAATGAAAGTATATCCTTTAATCCTTTTTCAGTTTGGCCTTTCTTCATTCCAACAGTATATAAGCAACGCATTTATATGGTTAATGCGTAGACATATTATTCTCATTTTCTTTGCTCTATATGTTTCCATTTTATGAATACACCACAATTAATTCATTTTATTATTGATTGAAATTTCCATTATTTCCTTTCATATCTATTATTCATAAAATTACCATAAGAATACTATATACTGATATGATAATCTGGGTTTCAATTTGTACATTGTTGATGAGCAAAGATGTTGAACTTTAATTTTGAGATGATAGGGTGAGGCAAAATTCAGCAGAATTCATTATCTCAAATTAAAAGTCATAGTGTATCATACAGTACAATATTTGCAGATCATCATTTAAAGTATTTTTCTTTGCTAGCTTCACCATTGTTTTCATAGAGATGGAAACTTATCCAGCCAGTTCTCAGACTTTACTTTATACCAATCTGATTTTTCTCTTTCCTTTTTAATATTGGAGTTTTGTTTCATAAGCAGGATTCAACTTGATGTCATTGACATGCCATATTATAATTATGTTCTTTCACAGGTTATATTCCTCTTTTTACAAGAGACAGTGTGAAGCAATAATAGAAGCACTTGCCAAAATTACTTGCCAGTTAAAAATTTGAAAAACAATCACCAGCTGATAAAGCTTTTCTACATAGTTAAGAGCTATTCCATGAGAAGGGCATAGATACAACATTACCAGAAGATTTCAAGTGACAAGTGAACATGTGAAATATCTCCAAATTCACTAGCAATGAAAAATTGCAAGCATAAAACAACAGACATTAATTTTTAGTCATCACGTAACTTCAAATTTTAACATTGTTGTTCTCTATGCAGTTGTGGAGATGAGATATACTTTCTCCCTAACAGCCAGTGTAAAGTAGTGGGAGGTTAAAGGAAGTCAATTTCCACTTGTTATCAAAAGATTAAAAGATTTTCTAAGAAATTTTACTGACAATGTTTTAGTTTGTCTTTCCCTAAAGTTCAACCTAAGAAAGGGTCTTTGCACAGTTAATTTACTTAAGGCAGTTCTTCCTGGAAATGTATCTGGGAACTGAGAGGAGTGAAACAGAACAGTAAGACAGGAAGTAATAACAACACAAGGAAAACTATTGATCTGGTTAGTGGTGTGGGAGCTGAAGCAAGACACAAGACTAACACAATTGAAAGGGAAATTGATTTCCATGAAAATACACAAAAATTTAGAAGGAAATTAGAAATAAATTTAAACTGAGAAAAAGTAAAATCAAGATTAGAATCATAAATTGAAACTAGGATGTTTAAATTTAAAGGAATCACATTTAAATTTAGAACAAGTTGGAAGTAGATTTAATTTATTAATCAATTTGTTTATTTTATTTATATAAAAGTTAAAATATGAAAATATGAAATCTGAGGATGAAATAAATGTGGATATTTCATACTATTGTTCTTTCTGGAAATGTGATCATAATATACTCTTAGTTAATGTGCAATGATGACTGTGCTATTTGACTCCTAAAACTGTCATTATGTAATTAGATGATGGGGAACTTCTGCTAAAAATATATTAAAATTATCTCAAAGACTATATGGAATGTAATATTTCCAAGGCCACAGTAGAAGAATTGTTATTAAAGAACTCAGCTCTCATAGCTTATAAAAATATTCAACAATATAAAAGTGAAAGAGAAAAATATCTCAGACTTAGAATATTCATTTTCATTTTAATTACTGCAAGAATAAAATGGGAAACAGCACTTTCAGTAATTGAAATAAAATATTTATTTTGAAATTATTATAAATTTACCCAAATAAGAAAGAGATTGGTGTTGGTGAAGATGAATGAGAATTGAACAATAATCCCCAAACCTATGGCCTGTTGATATGAACCTAAACCTTTGAAAATTACCACTGGATTGAAAGTTGCCAAGACTCTCATAAAAATTCAGAGACACTTAACATTATAAAATGCAGAATCCTATGTAGTAGCAACAATTGAACCAAAAATAAATAATAATTTTTAAATAAATGAGTATATACAAATAATTAGTTATGCAATAGTAGTTAATGGAGTCATGAATATTTTAGACATTTACATTTTTGAGGCCATTATTCCACCAAACATTTTCACAAAGGCCACCTTCATGTCCCTGTTTCTCAGGCTGTAAATGACAGGATTCAAGGTGGGAGGAAATAAAGTATATAACACAGATATAAAGAGGTTCAGTGATGATGGGGATTTTGAGGTGGAACCTAAATATGCAATGAATGCAGAGGACATGAACAAGGTCACTACAGTGAGGTGGGGCATGCAGGTGGAGAAAGTTTTAAATCTGCCTTGAACAGATGGAATTTTTAGAACAGTGGAGAATATGTGAACATAGGAAATAATCATTAAAATGAAACATACTAAGGTCAAACCACAACTAACAATAATAAATGCATATTCTAAATTATTTTCTCCATAACAAGTAAGTATAAGCAATGATGGTATATCACAGAAAAACTGATGCACTATGTTGGACCCACAGAAACTGACAGAGAATGTACGTGCTACATGAATGGAGCTGTTGACACATCCACTGAACCATGATGCTGTCACCATCTGCACACAAGTATGTCTATTCATAATGGTCTCATAGATGCAGAGGCCTCATGCAGAGGATGGCAGATGGCAGCATAACGATCATAGGACATCACTATAAGGAGGGCATATTCTGTGCCAGTGATAAAAGGAAAAAGAAAAACCTGTGAAGCACATCCTTGGAAGGAGATGGAATGTCTGTTTGTCACCAAATTCATGATGGATTTGGGCACAGTGACAGAGATATAGCAGATATCAATGAAGGACAAATTCTTCAGGAAGAAGTACATGGGAACTTGGAGATGCTGGTCAATGGTTGTGAGGGTGATAATGAGGAGATTCTCCATGAGTGCTGCCAGGTAAATGAGGAAGAAAAGTGTGGCATAGAGTTTCTGTAGCAACCAGTCATCAGGGAATCCCATGAGCAAGAATTCTGTTATGAGGGTCATGTTGGTAAATTTCTCAGACATGCTGATTCTTGGTTATAGAAATGTAAGAAAAGTGATAATTTCCTCATTCAATTATCTTCTTAGAATCCTCCTCTTTCTGTTCATTCTACCAATTGGTCTTTGTTATTCTTAGGAAATTCCTCAAGAACATCAGAGTAGTCCCCTCCATACCTCAGAACAAATCCTATGTTGCAAACTATAAATTCTTTATTCCTGCAAAGTAAATTTTAATAAGCCATTAGGAACAGGGTAGAAAAATTTATCAGAGTTGTCTAAAATTTGTGCATAAAATGAAAAAAAAAATAGATTACCACCTCAGCACATAAATGAGGGATTCTTCTGATTTTTTTTCCCTAATAGATGAAATATAGTAGGAATATTTATTAAAATAGGGAAGTTAGTTATAGCTAATGATATTTTGGTTCAGCTTTAGGTTCCCACAAACTTTATTGATGCATTTGAAGAAACGGTATTAGGAATTTCAGCTATCATTTCTTTTTCTACTTTAGTCTATTAAAGAAGTAACTGGATTTAGCTGTGGAGAGGGATGATGTAGAGTCATTCTGAAAACTTTTTCCTAGAGAATGATAGTACTTAAGACAAATACAGCTTCTAAATATTCAAGATCATAAATGGGTTACTGCCATTTTAAAAGAAACTCGAAATTAATAAGATAATAGATTAACTAACTTTGAATACTCAATAGAATTCTAGATGCATCACAAACTTCATTTATCTGATTGGTCAGAAACATCTTGATTTGAAAAAAACTTTTCCTTCAATACAGCCTGCATCCTTTTATTTTTCTTAAAGAAAATTGAAGTAAGCAGGTGAAATAAATTTATCTACTTAGACATTTCAAGAGACCTAGTCTGAACAGGGTAGTAGCAAAGAGAAGCTAAAAGTGGGATGCTAATAGTTTTGGGGAAATACGCTTAACTAAGAAAAACACAATCCCTCTCATTTCAGAGGTGCATTCAGTAAATTGCGGTGGAACTTGAAGACAATGAGGCTGATAAAGGTCTCTTTCCCAAAAAGGTATAAAGCCTTGGAGAGATGAGTTATATGTCCAACAGGTTGAATATGCCTTCTATTGCTCTGGTTGCCTCTAGCAGTCTTTTGCAACTTTGTTGAGTAAAAGTCTTCTCTCCATTGGAAAACAGAGGTTGAAAGGACAATTTTATGGGTACTGTTTTATGTGTGAACTTACAAATTGTCTAATTAAATGAGAATTAATTGTATTGGCCAAGAGTCCTGAAGGGGAATTAATTTCCTTGAAAATGATGTCTTCCTGTACACTGAGGGTTTGAAATGCTAATAATTAAGTCATAGATAATTTGTCTACCCATTAGTTTTTGAGCTATAAGTCTTACCTCATCAATAATAATTTGCCTATTTTTATTAATGCCATCCTATGGAATTTGAAGTGGTATCTTGTTGTGGTTTTTTAAAATTATTTTTTCTTTGTTTCTCTTTTTTTCTTTTTATTGGAGAAGTTATGAGCTTATAAAACAACAATGTATAACATACAGAATTCCCATAAATCAACGCAACACCAACACCTTGAATTATTGTTGAACATTTTTTATTCTCTTCCCTCAATTTTTGTTGTGAAACTTTACATTTGACAAGGAATGGAGAAGATTAAATTCATGAAGTCATATCTGGAAAATCTAATCAGATATGTGATGGTTTAAATACTTATTAAAATGTTGGCTGTTTCTTTAATCAGAAGAAGAATATCATTCCTTCCACCATCAAAAAATACTCAAATTACCAGAAAATGTAGAAAGATAGATTTCCTCTTTTGGTCCCTTAAAAATTTTTTTCTTTCCAGGGAGAAATTATTAAATGTTTTTCTCCATTTCATTTATATGTCATTTCACTATGACATATAAGTGCAAAAACCATATTTTGACATAACTGAGATCTTACCATAGTATGTTTTACCTGATTATTTTTTACTCCACATATTTCTCACAAATTTTCCAATATAGTTAAAGATATGATTACTACTTGTTGGTTAATATTTGCATATTAATCATATTGTTTCTTTTTTTATTTTCTTACTTTGGAAAATGTTTTAGATTACATGAATTAAACAACAAAAATATAAGGTTTTTCATATAGAGCTCACCCCATTCTCCTCCCCCACTTTTCCTCACTAACAACACCTTTGACTTGTGTAGTGCATTTGTTACAATTGATGAACACATATTAAAGCATTGCTACTAACCATACTCAATAATTTACATTATAGTCTACACTTTCAATTGCACATTTTTATAGGTTTTACCAAAATGTATAATGGCTGTATCCATCATTGCAATCTAATTCAGAACAATTCTAATGTTCCCCAAATGCCCCATGTTACTCATATTCTTCATTCTCTCTCCCCTCAGAAACTCTGATGACCACTGCCTTTATATCATTGAGACAAATTCTTCCATTGCTAGAAAAATAAATATACTTTACTCAATAGTTGCATTCCCCCTTATGTTTGTTCATTCCTCAATATAGAGGATTTTAAGATAGTGATGCCCACTTTGTTTCTGGTTGAGAGGTGGCTTAGATCCCATGGGACAGAAGGATGGAACTGTGTTGCTGGGAGTTGTAGAGACTCTTTGTTTTTTTGGATGGGTGTTGTCCATCATCATCCTTTTCTTGGTTGTCCTGGGCTAGATTGATGAAAGGTAGAGTGGATGTTGCAACTCTGTTGAGATTCCAGACTCAACCAGCATATGAATAGACCAAAGACTTGAGTCTTTTGTACATATAATTAATGATTATAATGTTAATGATAGTTTCAAGTAAAAGGGGCAGAAGAGCCATGTGTAGGGAAATTATAAATGGGTTGAACTGTACATTGGAGAGCACATATTCCAAATTAAGGTCCACAAACAGGGTGCCTAATTCCTGAGATGATCTGCACCACCTTTAGTGTCTAGACGTCTCTAGAGCCCACAGGAGCAACCTTACTTGAGGTACTATTTACTGTGGCTTCAATGAGATCCTCCTGAGGCATGCATAAGTGTAACCTCTGGTATGAGCTCTCCACTCAATTATCTCTTAGCCATAAAAACTCATTTGTATTTAATATTTCCCTCATTTGGTCAAGGTATTTTTCCAAATACATTGCTAGTCTATGCTTGACAATAATCCATTAGTACCAGGGAATCTCATCTCCAGGACTCAAGTCCCTTGAAGGCTGGAAGATAATGAGTTTATATGATGAGTTTGGCTTAGAGAGGGGATACATTTGAGAAACAAGGAGGTTTTCAGGAAGTAACTCTTAGGCAATATATAATACTAAGCTAACTTTCAATACACAGGAATAAGACTCATAAGTACAGCCATCAATGTCAGGGGCCTGGCATGTTGTTCTTTCTTCCTTTGGTAGGCAAGTCCATGTCCTTGGGGGATTCTTCCTGCTCTAGCAGAGAATATAGCAGGAATTCCCAGAATTGGAATTTGATATTCTTTCATTTATTGTGTAGGTCTTCACCCATGGAGAAAATACTCCATGGCTACTTGAACTTATTCATATTCTATAATCATGCCCCAGGTGCACCCTTCCCCACACATCCCCCATCACTGACACCCCATAACAATGATCCTACCCTGCTACAGCTGTGACCTTTCAGCAATTCAAAACCACTCCAAAACAAAGCCCAAAAATGAATGGAAATAAAATAAAATAATAAAAACAAATAAAATACAAAAAATAAAAATAAAAATTTGTAAAATAATTTTTAAAAATATTTAAAATAATTTGTATGTATTTCATCAAATAAGATATGCTATCTTTTATGAACGGTGATAATTTTTTCTTGATATTTCCCCAGTGTTTAATTGTTTTGCTTTATTTTCAAAGAAGCTTTCAGTTATAGAAATATTACTTAGAAAATATAGGGGATTCCCCTATACCCCAATACCACCCCTTCTCACATTTTCATCTTTTTATAACATCTTGTATCAATATGGCACATTTGTTACAACTGATGAACAAATATTGAAGTATTGTTACTAACTATGGTCAATAGTTTATATTATGGATTACATTTTGCACTGTATACTTTTACACTTTTTGACAAAATTTATAATGCCCTGCATCAGTCATTGCCAAGAAAATGCAAAACAATTCCAACACTCTAAAAAGGTCCTATGCTTCATCAGTTCTATTCTTCCCTCTCCCTCTCCTCAGAACCTACAATAACCACTAAGTTTCAAATTTTGTATACTAAGGTTCATATTTACATGTAGTAATATTGAGGGCTTGACATGTTGATCTGCTACCTTTTATTAGGCACTGCCTATGTTCTAAAGGTATTCTTGCCTCTCTATTGAGAACATACCAGGAGTCCCCTAAATAAGAGTTTAATATTTTCTTGCTTATTGTGTGGGTCTCCACACTCTGAGATAGCACACTATGACAATATGAACATTTTCATATTCCACAGAAGTATGACTCAGGTGCACCCTATCCCACATATCCCCCAGGCCTGATGCCATTTACCAGTAACCCTCCCCTGCATTATTTACCAATAGAACATTCACACCACTGTATTTTTAACCACAGACCTACAAATCCCCACAGTTCACCTGTTTTTTCCTCCAGCACTCTCCCCTCTTTCATGGATAGTACAACTCAATGTCCCCACCCTACTCCCCATCACATTCCAGCACCATCACCTCCCCTCACATCCCTGCACCAACATCACCCCCTTCCACAGCACAACCACCCCCTTCCACCTCATCATAAGTTATGTCCATATTGAGCATTGGCTCACTATACTTTATTCCCTTTTTCTCTCCTGTTAACCTATTTTCCAGATCCAGCTTTGTAAGTCTGCTCAAATTGCTTAAGTCATATCAGTGAGATCATATAATATCTATGCTTCAGTGACTGGCTTACTTCACTCAACATAAGGTCTTCAAGATTCATCTATGTTGTCCCATTTGTTAATACCGCATACCACCATACCATCTTACAGCTGAGTAATATTCCATTGTATGCATATACCATAATTTGCTTATCTATTCATATGTTAATGGACACCTGAGTTGCTTCCAAATTTTGGAAATATTGAATAATGCCATTATGAACATTTGTGTGCATATATCTGTTCGTGTCCTTGCTTTCAATTCTTCCGAGATTATACCTAGCAGTGGGATTGCTGGATCATATGGCTGTTGTATAGTTAGCTTCCTGAGGAACTGCCAAACTGTCCTCCAAAATAGCTGCACCATTCTACACTCTACCAGCACTGGATGAGTGTTCCCTCTCCTCAGCATCATCCCTAACACTTGTAGTTCTCTGTTTTTTAAAGCTGCCAGTCTAATTGATGTAAGATGATATCTCACTGCAATTTTGATATGCCTTGTTCATTAGACTAGGCCAAATCTTCCTCTTTCTTAGTATGGCTGGTAATTTTTCACTGGTGTCTGGACATCTGTTTATCATTTTGGCCTTATTCAGATAGTTAGCTTCTCTTTCTAATCAAGATTTTTTTGCTGTTCTTTTATTTTAAGTTTCCTCTTTGACACACTTGGTTACACTTATTCAATATCCTTCTAGTTGTCTGTGTTCCCATGCAGAACTATTAAGACCATAGAAAAGGAAAGAAAGAAGAGAAAAAGAATAAACACACACACACACACACACACACAAGATGAAAAATGAATCTTAAAGAATCAGGAAGAAAAGAGATAATTAATAATAATAAGAGTAAAAAATCATTAAAAATAAGAGGATTAAAATTTTAAAATGTGGAATAAAAAAGAGAATGAAACAGGAAAAAAGAATAAAATAAAAGATTCAAAAAGTGAGAAGAAAAGAAAGAAAATGAGGACCTAACAGGAGAAGTTGGAACAAAATAAATGCAATAATAGAGGAAAAAATGAA
>JAQZBX010031225.1:0-26429 GCA_029593785.1 Cabassous unicinctus | reverse complement strand
ACTGTGTTAAGCACCACAGGCAGGCTTAAAACTCACGAATCTCTATGGTTCAGTCCACACCATCGATCTGTCCAGATAGATGTCCCAAGCTTCTTACTCCACACACCCACAGCACAGACACCCGTGCCACACCCTGTCCACTCTCTGCCGTGATCTGGGAGCTGCTTGCAGTCACCCTCCTAAGCCGACGCCATCTTTTTCTCTCCAAATATGGGTCTTATGTCCCACACAATTCTGAAACCTAGTAAGTCACACTCCATCAGATTTAAAGGACTGAGAGTCATCTACAGATCCATGTTTGTTCTACTGGCCTGATGGAATAATGACCACACTTATTCCAAGTGCTTGTGCACTAGCTGTTATCTCGCCAAATGCTGGGATGATATGCTCTCTGCACAAGTGGATAGTGACTGGACTCTTTGCCAACCCTGGGACACTGACCCCATCCTCTCTGAGATTTCACATACATGGGTGAGACAGCCCTCTTGGTCGGAGGAGATGTCTTTGGTCCAGACTTAACTTCCATGTTTCTTCCCTTGAGGTCATTCTTCCTTCAATCTATCCATTCTCTGCACCTATGAGTCCAGACTGGCAGTGGCCCTGCTAATACAAATCTCTAAAAAGAACTTCTCAGTTTTTTATGTAGTTCAAACTATCTACCCATAGAGCCTTCCAAAGATATTTCTTGCATAACTGCATTTCTAATCTCAGCGTCCCTGAAATGGTTGACTGGTCTCTCACATGGAGCACTATTAACTGAGGACTCGTTTTCCAGAAGCTCAAAAATTGAAACCATCAATCTCTGGTTTCTTTGTGCCCAGGAGTTCACTTCTCAGCTTATCCCTTTCTTTTCACATTTTACTATAAGCTGAAAGAAGAAACCTGGCTGAACTTTCCAAAGTTAGCTTGAAAGTCTCCTCAGTTAATATCCAAGTTCATTACCTTCGAGTTCTGCCTGCCATCTAACATCAGAACCCAATTTTACCAAGTTTCAGCCACTTTCAAACAAGGATCTCCTTTCTTCCACCTTCCAATAACACATTCATCATTGATGTTTAGGGCCTTATTGCAAGTATATTTTGCATCCATATTTCTACTGACATACTCTTCAAAGGAATTTAAACTTTTTCTATCAAGCACCTCACAATTCTTCCAGCCTCTACCTATTATCTAATTTCAGTATTGTTTCCACACTTTTGGTATTTGCAATAGCAGATCCCACTCTCCTCTCCTGCTACCAAAATCTGTTTTAGTTTCCAAGGCTGCACAAGCAAAAACCATGAAATGAGTCAGGTAAAAGAATGGGGATTTATTCACTCATGGGTTGAGGCTGGTACAAAGTCCAAAACTAAGGCATAATTAAGGTGATATTTTCTTCTAAAGACCATTGCATTCTGGGGCTGGCTGCTGGCAATTTTTGGTCCTTAGCTTGTCACGTGGCAAAACAAATGGAGGTATCTCCTGGTCTCTCCATTCTTATCCAGGTTCCATTGATGTTCAGCTTCTTGCTTGCTGTGGCTTTTCCTCATGTTCTCTGTCTTTCATTCTGATTATAAAGGAATCCAGTAACAGGATTAAGTTCCATCCTGATTGGGCTGAGTATTACACTCATCAAAAAGTTTTGCTTACAATGCATTCACACATACAAGAATGGATTAGATTTGAGGACATGTTTTTCTGAGTTAATACATTTAACACTATATCCATCCATACACATTTGTTGATTGGCTTTTCCATTTCTGTTAAAGTGGCTGTTGAAATTTTGATTGGATTGTATTGAATTGGTAAATTGCTTTGCGTAGAATTGACATCTTAACAATATTTAGTCTCCTTATCCATGAATATGGAATATACTTCAATAAATTTAGGTCTTCTTTGAGTCTTTTAAGAAAAGTTTTGTAGTTTTCTTTGTACTTTACACCCTTGGCTAAAATTAATCCTAGGTATTTCTTTCTTGATTTCCATTTCAAAATCTCCATTAATCTCTCCTTTGGCTTAAACTATAAGATCACCTTGTGAAATAAGTTGGTGCTGGCTCTTAATCTTCAGAGAAGCTTTCCTCAGTATCACTGATTTTTGATGAAGAGAAGCACTCTGTTTCCAAACGTTCATCAAATATATAATGTGTTATTTTCTATCACCTTGATCTCTATCATCAAATTCTCTTCTGAAATTATGGAGAGGAACAGATTTTTTGCTATTAGTTGCTTCTAAATCTACATGAAAATTGATTTAATTCTCATTAATTAAAGAAAATTTCATAAGAAAACATTTCACCTGATTATATATAAAAGAAGTTATAATACAGCAATTAAGTTTAATTATTAAATATTTAATCATCTCAGCACTGATTTTTACATTCTTACCTTATGTTTCTTCTAATATACTACAATCCAAGTGCACTAAAATAATAAAAATTTCTACAAACCTTGTTGTTGCTGAATACAATAATACATCTCCTGTTTAGATGAATTAGTTGAACCTGCCAACACTGAATGGAAAAACTCCACCATGTTTTCATTGTGATGTCTCAAAAATGCCCATTCTTCAACTGGTACACATCCCTAGAGAGAAGTTAGTTATAGAGAACCATCCAATGCAAAATACATGTGAGGTACTATAAGAAAATTTTTATTAAGAATTTTGAATTCATAAGCTTTCTAATCAATAGTCTTTTGTGTTTTTAACTTAGAATTGTGAATAACTAACTTGTCCCTTGTCCTTTGGAATGTTATAATGCTGTTTCACAGGCAACTCCATCATCTGTTACCCCCTAACAAAAATCTTTAGAAGGAGCAAGTCATCAAACATGATATTGACACATCCTGTTTGTATGCTCTGTAAAACTAAAAGCTAAAAACCTTTATGCTCCTGTTCAGTGTACCATAAATAGAATAGAACAAATACCCCTTGAGACACTGTGTCTCTCCTGTAGAGGGCTGGCCACCCCTCACTGGATGGATTCTGATACTTTTGAAGAGGTCATTCCACATGAGTTGCAAGACTCATTGTATTTCTGAGGTTCAGAACCCCTTCAAAGGGATGGTCCCCATGTTGCTAGTTGGAGCCTCACCCAGGAGGTGACACCTTGCCTAGGACCATTTTTCCAATTAGGACTCTGATCTGCCGCAAATTGACCCTTGGCCACATGAGAGTGCAGATGTTGAGTTGTCCCCCGATTTGATGAGTGGCTGTATATACTTTGATTTTTTCCTATGTCTTTAATTAATTACTCTTATTTTTTGTGATTGTTCAATTGTTATAATCACTTAATATAACATGAAAATCATCTGATTAAATAAAATTGCCTTTGCATAGCATTTAGAGTTTTTGTCTCTTCCTTAGCAAAACATTTAATAAAACTGTCCCTGCATAGCACTTAGGATTTCTGCCTCTTCCTTAGCAGAGCAACATGAAATGGTGGGTTTTACAAAACTCTAATAAAACATAAGGAAAGGTGTACTATAAATATTTAATAATAAAATCAGGATATTACTTAAATACAGTGTGATAAAAATTATGTGAACACATAGGAATGCATGTAAATAAGTATTATATACACACAGAACAATAACTGGAGGAAAATATATCTAAAAATTAACAACATTTATGACTGAGTTTCAAAGTCTTCTTTGAATTTTGTTGTATTCTAATTTTTGTGTAATGAACAATGTTTACTGTTATGATAGTGTCACACTTTTAAATATAAAAATGTTTCATTGTGAACAATGTGCTATTACTTCTCTTGTTAATTTTCTGGGCTGTCAGCCACAGATTAATTATTTCTCTAGAAAGACCTTCTCTTTTACCTAGTCATAAATTAGATCATTACAAAGGAATACCAAAAATACTGCTTAAACTTATGTTCCTTATAAGGGGAGGGCAAATCTCTGTTATGAACCTCATATGAATGCGTTTGTCCTTATACTTTTATTCCTGGACTCATGCCAGGCAAAATTCCTTGGAAATTGGTCCCAGAGATGAACAAATGTTGCATTATTAACAGTCCTCAGTGTAAAAGGTGCCATGGGAGTTTGAGGGCAAAAGACAAGAGACAGTCTGTTCTACTTGTGATCACAGTATTTCACTGGTGAACTCATAAGACATAACTTCCAGGTGAATTTTCTACTTGATCAGGACCTGAAAAAAAATTTAAGTTGATTTATTTTACTACAGAACAAAACATAAATGTATGGACAAACAAATAAGTATAAGTTATCTCAAAGGAAACAAACATATAACAGAAAATCCAGGCTACTTAAATGGCTTACATATTTTATTTGTGAGAAAAAGTTGAGGTTGACAAATTTCTAGATGGATAATTCTGTAAGAATTTTTTCAGCATATTTAGCTCTTGTTAACTATTAGTCTCAAATTTAGAGAGTTTCAGTTTTTCTCAAAAAAATGGACTGTTATTAAGCAAGTATTATTAAAGTGTACTTAATTATTGCCAGAAATTCTAGAAATGGAAATATAGAGTTCATGGATTCAGATTCATCAATGTACATATACTGAAAATATAAATTTTGGATGAAATTTGGTTTTAATAGTCACATAAAAATATTTTCTGAAAATTAATAGTAATGTGTAGTTTATAATATTAATTTGAACCAGTAAAGTAAACTCAGGTTTTAATTTCTGATCTTTCATTTCCATTAAATAATGTTTGATACAAAAGAAAGTAAATGATGCATTAAATCACTATATCATTGTTTACTACATATTTAGCATTTTTTTTCTGTTTTTCTGAAACCAAACCTTTTGAAGGAGTTCTTTTTTACTGATATTGTATTTGTGTACTTTTGTGTATTATGTTAATAAAGGGAAGTATTTAAAATAATGTCAAATTCAGTTTAATTATGCAATATATTTTAGTTCTTTTATATAATATCCAAATGATTTGTATTTTAATATATATTTGGCAGTAAAGTATTTTTCAGTTATATATTGCAAACTACTCTTTACTATAAATTTATTAAATTATTTTAAAAAAATACTGTTTAAACTTTTAAAAGATCATTACTATAAGCAAAAAGTCATTCATGCCAAGTTACACCATTGATTTCTCAACAGTTTACAAATGTTGAATGCTATTGGAAGCAGGAACAGCACAAATGTGCATGGCTTTATCCTTATGGGATTGACAGACTCTCAAGTGAACTGACAGATCTTCTTTATGCTGTTTCTCCTGCTATACTTGATTACTGTCTTGGGGAATGCAAGGATGATACTTATAACTCACCTGGATCTCAACATGTATTTTCACCTCAGTCACTTGTTATTCCTTGACCTTAACAGTCATCACACCTAAACCATAAAGAACTTAATAACTTCTACCAAGTATATTTCATTCATGATCTACCTCACCCAGATGCATCTTTAGTGTTTTTTGTTTTTTTTTTTCTTCTTGAGTGTCACTGAAATTTTCCTTTTCTCTTCAATGGCCTATGACTGCTCTGTAGCTATCTGCAATCTCCATCACAACCCTATTGTTATGTCCATTAGACTTTGCTATGCCTTCATCACTAGGTCTTATGCTTTACTGAAGCATTTGTCAATGTTCTTTATATGAATGGTTTGCATTTCTGCAGCGCCAATGTAATCCCTCACTTTTTCTCTGACTTAACAGAAATTTTAGCCCTGTTTTGCCCTGACACTCGTGACACTGAAATCATGATATTCTTCCTTTTGGCTCAAACATAATGGTGTCTCTTATCACAATCTTTGTGTCCTATATGTCTTTTCTCTCTATTATTCTGAAAATTATTTTCATTTCAGGAAAGCACAAACCTTCTCTGCTTGCACTTCACACCTTCTTGGAGTCACCATTTTTTATAGCAACTTAGCAATTTATATAAAGTCAAAGAAATCTTACTCTATGGGAAAGGATCAAGTGGCCTCTGTGTTTATAGTGTGGTGATCCCTATGTTGAATCCTCTCATTTATAGTCTTAGGAACAAAGAAACAACAAATGCTTTCATTAGGGTTATACAGGAGAGAAAGTGTTCTAAGCAATTGAAAGGACTATGGTGTAGAACATCTTTTCTTTCCTTTTCCATTGGGTATGTACTTGATGTCTTTCTAAATACAGTAACATCCTTTAATAGTTTGAATTTCTGTTGAGCCATACTCTATTTGACCACTCATGATCTGGAATTCTTCCAAGACTATGTTTTCAGAAATTTACCTAGCAATTGGAAGCCATGGAATATTTTGAAAGCCTGTGGTTTTAATATATTTGTTTTTTAGGTAAGTAATGTGACCCAAAATGTGATGTTACCTTTCAAAATGTATCATAGAATTCCCAATGCATGTACAAAAAATTCAGTGAATTTTATTATAGAGAACACTTTCAGTTTTCATTTGATCTATTCTATAGAGATGAAATTACAAACTGTTGTAGAGACTACTGCTTTGGACTGGACTATACATGGGTTAGTCTGTAGATCTGTCAGATGTTCAGCTGTCTATCCCTTAGTAAATCACTATAACTTTAAATCTATTTCCACAAATGTACAAAAAAATACTAATTTTAAAATAATAAAGTTATTATAAAGATTAAAGCAGAAGATAAATGATAAAAAAAAAAATTAATTCTGTACCAGTAAAGTTTGGCCACATTGGTCAGAATACTTACATTATTGCCAAATTTTGAATAAATAATAGCTTTTGTTTCTAAAATGTTTACTGATGTTTTATAAATGCTATTGGTTAATCTAATTTATAAACAAACAGCAAAAATTAAAAATATCACTTCAATATCTGTTCTTAAAGAAAAGTAAAACTTGTAATAGAATTAAATTATAAAAATAAGTCTATGTGAGGGAGCTGATATGGCTCAGTGGTTGCCTGTTGGCTTCCCACATACGAGGTCCTGGGTTTAATCCTTGGTCCCGATAGCTCAAAAAAAAAAAAAAGTGCATGTTAACATTGAAGAAAATATGGAAAATATTTTGAATCTTCATTGTTTTCCTCTACATCTTGAATTTACATGAGTATTTTAACCTATCATATATAATACCCATATAAATGACTATATTATGCCTTAATTTTGCTCTAAATTCAATGTTGTCTTGAATCTATATTTACTGCAATCTGTAGTCGTTTGGCATTGTTTATGAATTCCAAAAATTGTTATTGGATTATGTTTGTAAAATGGTCTGTCAGAGGTATTACTTCTAATTGATTAAATTATGATTAGGTCTTTGATTGGGCCACATCGGTAGGGCATTGAGTCCCCGCCCTTTTGTGGATGGGGATTCACAGAGAAAAGACATGGAAAGGACAGAGTTGGGAGTTTTCAATGCTGGAGCCCTGTGAAGTAAGCACACAGAAGAGCAGAGCAGTTGAGCCCAGAGAGAATCAAGCCCTGGGAAGAGAGACAGAGCCGGTTCCCTGACAGTCTACAGCTGGCCTTGTGGAGACAGCAGGGCAGCTGAGCCTGGAAAGGAACAAGCCCCAGGAAGAGAGGAACTCAGGAAGCTGGAACTCTTGGCAGACATCAGCAACCATCTTGCTCAAACACGTGGCAACAGAGTTTGTTGAGGGAAGTAACATATGCTTTATGGCCTGGTTACTGTAAACTTCTGCTCCAAATAAATACCCTTTATAAAAGCCAACAGATTTCTGATGTTTTGCATCAGTACCCCTTTGGCTGAATTGTATACAATCCTTCTTTATTAGGTTTACAATTAGAGATGTTTTTGTTAAGCATTTATTTTTAATACTATAATTTTTGACTAATACCTTATCTTGTACATGTACTAAATCTGTTCTTATATTTAAGCTCTTTAATTTTTCTGGTCTTTAGGCTGGCCTTGTTTTCATAAATGTATAATTCTATGATTTTGGAAAAAAATTCCTGTTTATGTGTTGGCAATGATGGTCAACAAATCCTCAAATTTTTCAGACCACAATAAGTTCAGGAAATGCTTACATTTCAATTAAATTCTGATTACCCTATGCTTTTACAAGATATACTTGAAAACAATAATGATGTTATTAAAAGAATGCAATATAAATTTTGGGAAATGTGGAAACATTAAACTATTTGCATTGTCCCTCTCTTTTCCTTATTTATATCAGTGCATATCATTTATGTAAGATTGAAATAGCTTAAGACAAAATCATTTTTTTTTTCATGGTGGTATGATGAATTCTATGTATTACAGAAGTTGAACTACTTAAATAATGATAATGAATATAAGACTGGAATGGAGCATAACAAAATATGAACAATATTTTTATTTGCAAATGAACAGTGTTATTTAATAATGGTAAAAAAAAATGTGTATATTTACTCAGACCCTACTGTATGTCAGACAATATTTAAAGGGCTTTAGATACATAATTAACAGTTTATCCCCACAAGATCACTCTAATGTATATACTTGCAATAACTACCATATAATCTCAGGTAACAGAAAACAATCTTCCTACTTGTTCAGGCAAAGACTTAAGAGTCATCCTGAAATTTTATACATGTCACACACTCAAATTGAGTCCTTCAGCATATCAAATTGATTCTATGTATGGAAAATATTTAGAGTGTGACTATTTTTCAACATCTCCTCTGCTATGACACTGACCCAAAGAACCATAATCAGTTTTTTTTAAAACCATTGTTTATTAAAGAAGTTGTAGTAATCATGTATGAAACATAGGATTCCCATATACCACACCACAACCAATACCTTGCATTTGTGTGAAACATTTTTTACAATTGATGATAGCATATTTTTATAATTGTACTATTAATTAAAGTCAATAGTTTGACATAGGGGTCACTGTGTGTGTGGTATAATTCCATGGGTTTTTAAAATAAAAGTTTTATTCTGTTACCATATGTACAATCTAATATTTCCCCTTTTAATTATGTTCAGATATATATTTCACTACTGTTAATTGTGAGCACAATGTTGTGCTTCCATCACCACTAACCACTACCAAAACATTTCCATCATTCCAAACAGAGACCCTGTACATTTTAAGCATTCCCATTCCCTATACTTATACCATCCCCTGGTAAACTATGTTCTAGGCCTTGCCTCTGTGAGTTTGCTGGTTTATCACTCAGCATAATTTCTTAAGGTTCACCCATGTAGCTACATGAATCAGGACTTCATTTCTTTTTACAGGCAAATAATAATCAATTTACTGTATATACCACAATTATTTATTTATTGGTTAGTGGACACCTGGGTTGCCTTATTCACAATTGCCCAAAAATGGAAGCATCTCAGTATTTAAATTATTGCTAAGCCTTCTAGATTGGCCCATGTTTTCTGCCTAATACCCTTTGAATCTAATCTCAAAGTAGGAGCAACAGTGTTACTCTTAAAAAGTAACTTGGATCATGTCTCTTTTCCTCACAAAACGTGTACAACTTCCCATCCAAGTAAGAGTAAAAATCAAAACTTTTACAAAAGCCTCCAAATCTAAAATGATATTGATGAAATTGTGCTGTATTATTGTATCTTTATGATCACTTAGGAGCAGCCACACTGACCTCCTAATGCTTTGCTAAGCACATTAATCTTGCTGGTCCCAGGACAGTCTCCATATGATCTTCTTTCTGAAATTCCCTTTCCACAGTGAACTGTATGGATCTTTGCTCAATCTCCTCATCATCAGACCATGCTTTACCATTTTAGTTAAAATTGCATCTGCCCCATCACTCATCCATGCTGCATTTGATTTCCATGGCAGTAACCCCATCTAACATTCTACATATTTTGCTTCTGCCTTTTGTGTCTTCTCTAT
Organism: Cabassous unicinctus; assembly: GCA_029593785.1. Taxonomy (NCBI): domain Eukaryota; kingdom Metazoa; phylum Chordata; class Mammalia; order Cingulata; family Chlamyphoridae; genus Cabassous; species Cabassous unicinctus. The sequence goes on along the minus strand of JAQZBX010031225.1, from coordinate 16,667 downwards.
TTTACTTCATTCACTATGAAAGCTCTTTGAGCACAAGATTTTTACCTGTTTTGTTCAATGCTGGATGCCCAGCACCTACAACAGTGCCTCAGTAAATGAAAGGATGCATTTTACTAGGTGATGAAACTGGGAAACCAAAAGTTTATTTAACGTGTTCATGGTCAGGCAACAGGTTAGACAAGCTCCCATTTGACTTTAGAGCTCACATTCTTCATTACCACTCTATGATATAACTGTTTTTCTAAAATATATACTACTATTATTCGGGGTGAAATTTTTATATTGTTTAATTAACAAAAATAACAGGGGTCATTGAGAAGTTTCTATTACTGGAAGGCATTCTATAGATATCCTGAGAAAAGACAGTGTGATTTTGGCAATACTGCTTGAATCTTGTCAACCATACATTTAGAGTTCTATTTATAGAAAGAAAGGACTCTGTGAGGAAAAGAATGATTTATCAGGTGATTAGATTGGACTGTGGAGAGAACCTGTATTAGCCAGGTTCAGGCTTGTATCAATAACATTGATTTATTAAATTAAAAAAAAAATAAAAAAGGGATTCAGAAACAGACTGGCTAAAACAGGGTAAAGTATTGTGCTTGGATGTAACAGTGCTGACTTTAGATGACTAGGCTTTGTGAGTGTTCTTTTCCAATAGGTAACCCTGGGATTCAAGTTTCTTCTATGTTGTTGCTCTAATATCTCCCAAGATATTGTCCTCTTTGGCATAGTTGAACACGTTTCATATAGCACTCTGTCCACTTTCCAGTCTGGAGGAAAAGTGAAGTTTTCACATTGGGAAAAGAAATCCTTTTTTTCTTTTATGAGGAAGGTTTTTAAGGAAAAAAATCAATTTCTTGGTTTTAAGGCTGTTCAGATTACCCATTTTTCTGGTGTAAACATCTTTAAGGAACTGTACATGTCACTTGAATTATGAAATTTAATTGCAAAAAATGTATATATCATATTATTACTATCCTTTTTAAATTGATTTTTTATTATTTCTAAAAGATAATTAGATTACATAAAATGATACATAAGAAAATGTAAGGGATTCCCAAATGCCCTACTCCTGACACCTCCCACTTTTCCCCACATTAACAACTTATTTCATTAGCATGGTAAATTCATTGCAATTGATGAATACATTTTGGAGCACTGCTGCTAAGCATGGATTATAGTTTACATTGTAGTTTACACTCTCTCCCACTCAATTCTGCAGGTTATGGCCTACATAAACACCTACTTTGTTATTTTACTTGTGACAAGTTATATTTCTACACATTAAATCCACTAAACCATAGAACTGCAATTACTTTTTAAGCATGTGCTTTTTAGAATCTATACAAATAAAAAATTGAGCTATATATAAAAATGTGATACAATATAATACAGAAATTATAATTAGCTATATGGTTACTATTACCAGAAATCATTATTCTTTTATAATGCTTAGATACACTCCTTAGTTTCCTTTCTTTTCAGTCTTAAGATCTCCCTGAAGGATTGTTTGTGGAACAGGTCTAGCAACGATCCTCTCCATTGGCTTCTGTTTATCTGGTAATTTCTTAATCCCCGGTTCATTTTTAAGACAATATACTTGCATATAAATTACTCTGAGGATATTGTTTTCTTTAGCACTTAAATATTTCATCCCACTGACTTCACACTTCTATGATTTTTTTTCTGAGAAATCAACAATTAATATTATAAGGACTTACTTTTACATGGCATGTTGCTTTTCCCTTGTAGATTTTAGAACTTTCTTCTTGTCTTTGCATTCTACAGTTTTACTATTGTCTGAGCATGGTTCTCCTCCAGTTTAATCTGTTTGTTGTTCCTGGTTTTCTTGAATGTGTGTTCATTTGTTTAATAAAATTAGAGAAGTTTTCTGTCTTTATTTCTTTGAATATTCCTCTTTTTTCTTCTGGGACCCCTTTTATGATGATATTCTTATTCTTCAAGTTGTCCCACATTGCTCTAATGTTCTGTTTACTTATTTTCATCTTTTTTCTTTCTCCTCTTCATCCTGAATCATTTTAATTGAGCTGTCTTTGATTTCACTAATTCATCCTTTTGTATATCCAACATCTGGTCTTCTGTGATGATTCCTGAAGTTCTACCTTGTTCCTTGAATGTACCTTTATGTTTTGTCTTTGTCTTGTAAACTTTTGATTCACAATGTTCTTTTTAATATTTTAATGTTTTAATTATGGCATTTAGTGCCTGAGCTGTCTGTTTCTTAAGTTGTATCAGATAGTTAAGTGCCAAATATATAATTGAGTGTCAGGAACTAAAAACAACAACAAAGTCAATGCATAAAACAACTTTCACTGTCTTTGAAAATTAGCTCTGTGTTGTTTGCTACTCTCCTTAAGAGTATAGCTCTTCTATCAAGAAGGTCTGCTGAAGCAAACATGTGAGGCCCTCCCCTTTTCTGAGACTTTGTGTTGGGCTGAGTTTGTTTTAGGACCTTAGAAATTTCCTGTTTATTAGAATTAGAATGCCTTCCCTATCTTTATGAAATAGAATTTCCCCCTTTCAAAGTGCTGTATTATGTCTCATAGCAAGGAATCCTTCCAGACTATTTTGTGTTGATTGCTATTAAGACTACTTTAACTGTCTCAAACTTGTTTCTGACCTCAGTGCACATTCTGGGGAGAAAAAGACAAAGAAGGTCCTCCTGGGATAGACTTTCAGGCTGTCACCAAATAGACTGGAACCAACATTTATGCACTCCAGTAGTCCTTGGGGGTTATTCTGCTCCTTCCAAAACAGTCTTAGGGACCCATACTAAGAGCTCAGGTCCATTGCATATGTGCATGGAAAGGGTTGGGGTAGAGGCCAGCTTGTGCTAATGTTATAAGTCGTATTTTCTTGATTCAGGACTCACCCTGTTACTACAATCATTTAACTGTTTTCTGGAATTTTGAGGAATATAATTAGTGTTTCATTGTAGTTTCTCAAATATTCTGTTGGTGAATTGACTTTGGAATGTCTTATGCTACTATCTTGGTTGCCTAGAAGCAATCATGATAATCTTAAGAGCAAGAAAAAATATTTAAGGATGCAAATTTTATCCCAAGAGAAAACACTAACAATATGATGCAATAAAGCATGGTTAAAAATCTTATAGTGGAATAAAATTAAATATAAAAAAGAAACCAGAAAGAAGAATCAGAATTGTAAAATGATATGACATTAAATGAAAATAGCACATATACAATGATTTCAAATATAAGTGGCTTAAACACTCCAATTAGAAGATTTTTAACTGATCCTAGCAAATATAAGACCCAACTTTATGATGTCTATAAGAAATAGATGAATAGTAAAAGGAAGTAAAAATGAATCCCTGTAAATATAAGCATTTAATAAAACTGTGCAAAATATTACTATTAGAAAAAGTAGACCTTTATATTCCAGGGATGTGAAGGAGACTATAAAATAAAATAAAGTCAAGTTTCCAGAATATTACAAAATTCCACAATTGATCTTCAAATCACATAAAAAAATAAAGAGAAAATATGAAACTGTGTCCCAGGCAGTTTCACATCAGCAGTGCCTACCAACAGGGACAAGAATGTCATGGCCACCAAGTCTGGGAACAGTAAAATGGTTCAATGTTAGAAATGGATATGTTTTCATCAACAAGAATAACACCAAAGAAGATGTGTTTGTACAGCAGACTGCCATAAAGAAGTATAAGCCCAGGAATTACCTTCAACGTGTAGGAGACGGAGAGACTGTGGGGTTTGAAATTGTTGAAGGAGAAAATGGTGTAGAGGAAGCAAGTGTTCCAGGCCCTGTGGAGACCAGGGGCAAGGTAGTAAATATGAAGATTGTAACCATTATAGATGTTATCCATGACCTCTGTGTCTTCCAGGCAATTACTGGCAAAAGTACCAGAATAGTAAGAGTTGGGAAAAGAACAAAGTATCAGAGAGTGATCCAGAAGGCCAGGCCAAGCAAAGCTGGTCCTATTCTGGACACAATTTCCACTTCACAACATGCAGAAACCCTATTGCTGTCCACTACAGTATTCCAGCCCTGCTGTGCAAGGAGAAGTCATGGAGGGTACTGACAACCAGTGAGGCAGAATATGAATCCAGTTTAAAGACCACCATTCCCCAGGGACCTCCTTCACAAAGACAGCCTAGAGAGGACAGCAATGAAGAGGATAAGGGAAATCAAGGAGATGAGACCCAAGGTCAGCAGCCACCTCAACATAGGTACTGCCTAACTTCAGTTAGGGTCACAGATGCCTAGAAAACCCTAAACCACAAAATGGCAAAGAAACAAAAGCAGCCTGCCCACTAGATGAGAAGTTGTCATCTCTGAAGGCTGAGCAGGGTGGAGCTGAGTGAATGCTGGCTTAACATCTCTACCATTATCTGGTTTAGTAATCCAACAAGAAGAAATGACTATGAAATTCCAGCAATAAGAAATGAACAACAGATTTGAACTCTATACCTTGCATGCTTACTTATTGTCCATTTACCAGATAACTAGAATGATCTACATTATCAATTCAGCTTGGGGTTGTTATTATTTTTACCAAAAATTGTCTCTTTTGGGTAATGAGAAATGTGTTTTTAAAAAGCCTGGATTTTCTCTTTACACTTTAAAAGGTTTTAATATTTTTTCCTACCTGTCCTAGGTGAGATTTTTAAGAACTTAATTTTTAAATTGTAATAAATGTTTACAAATTGATTTTTACAGAAATAGTCAACAAACTCCAAGTATATGGTAATAAAAGTCTTAATAAACAATAAATAATAAATGATGTATACTTGCCAGGAATAAAGATCTAATTTTGTTGAATGTAGGAAAATAAATCATGTTTCCTTTCTGTTTCTAACTCTTGATGTTCTGCCAAAATTATTTTACTACTAGAGAAGATATGATTGATCTTATCATAGCTGAGATAGATTGGAGTCCCAACAACAAAGATTAGCAAAAAAGATTAGTAATAAAAAGTTTTGTACATTATTTCTTCTTTGACTATTCATATTACTTGAAAAAATACATAATGAATATAACATTGTTTTCTATGCTGGGAAGGAAAATTAGCTCATGGTGATTTTGCAAGGTGTCAGCAGACAATTGAGGTGGCATTAACATAGAAAATCTTAAACTCCAAGGTAACCAATTGGAAAATGAATTAATACTGACCTTTTCATCCTCAAATGGCATTTCTGTATAATACTGAATTTTTGATGAATGGAAGAATTTTACATTTTGTTTCATCACATATATTATGTATTATTTTGTAATTTCTTGATCCATACCATCAAATTCTTTCCAAAATACTGCAATATAAATTTTCCTTATACTAATTGCTTCTAAATCTACATGTAGATTGAATTTATTATCAGTAATTAATGAAAGATTCACAAGAATGCATTACACCTGGTTGTATATTGAGGGAATAAACTTTTAGCCACTCTCATAATTGGAAAATCTTTACATAGCACTGATTTTTAGTTTCTCCCTCATGTGTTTTTTTAATTAATATAATAAAAGGCAATACACTAAACAATAAAACAAATACAACAAAAGTTGTAGCTGAATTGAACAGTACATAAGCTGTATTGAAGAAATAGATGACACTCTCAAACCTGACAGGAAAAATTCCATGTTTTTCTTGTGATGCCTCAAAAATGCCCATCATCAGCTAGTGCACAGCCTGGGGAAGAAGTTGGATTTGGTGAACCAGTCAATGCGAATTGCATGCAATTGTGAGTTTTACAAAAGTCTATTATAAAGTAGGTCAAGGTTTATTATAAATTTTTATATAATAAAATCAGGATATTACTGAAAATTCACTGTTATAAAATTATTTAAACACATAAGTACTCATATAAATAAGTTTTATATGCACAAAGGAGAACACTTGGAAGGAAGTACATCTAAAAAATAACAACATTTATGAACAATTTTCATTTTCTTCTTTGTATTTTGTTGTAAAACAATTTTTTTTTCTGTAATAAACAATGTTTAATCCTATAATAGTGTCACACTATGAAATGTGAAAAAAAAGTTTCACTATGAAAAAATGTGCTATTCCATCTTTGATGGTTAACAGTCTTTCCATTTGGTCAGAAATTAATTAATTGCTTTCTAGAAATACCTCCTCTTTTACACAGTCATAAAATAGAGCATCACAAAAGAATATCAAAAAAGTACTCAACATTATGTGGCTTCTAAGCAGAAGGCAAGTTTTTGTTTCAAATTAACATGAATGAATTAGTCCTGGAAATTTACCAAGAAATCTTCCTTGGAAATTGGTCCCAGAGATGACTAAATGTTGCATTATCAGCAATCTTCAGTATAAGAGGTGCCATGGCATTATCAGTGTGAAAGTCAAAGGATACTCTCCTCTGCTTATGTTCACAGTAGCTCCCTGGTATAGTTGTGAGACATAATTTCTGGGTAAACTTTCTATTTGACCAGGACCTGAAAAAAATTTTGAGGTTGCTTTATTGTACCGCAAAAGTAAAAATCAGTGCACAAAAATTAAACTTGTTATCTCAAGGAAACAGTTATTATATTGCATAAATTTCAGGCTCCTTAAATGGCTTAAATAATTTATTTGTGATGAAACCTTGAGGTGGAAATCTTTCTGGATAGATAATGCTGGAAGGAGGTTTGCACACACTTTGACTCCTAGTGAGTATTAATCTCAAAGGTAGAACATTTAAATTTATCTAAAAATATGGAGATATTATTAGAAGGATATGCCTGTGCTATATATCATGTAGTCTTACCAAGGTTATGCCAAGATTTGTGAAACGGAAATTTATAATTGATGGAATCAAAGTCATCAAGCAATGTACATACATTGAAAATATAATTTTTGGAAGAAATTTGAATAAATAATCTGTCAAAGCATATCTTCTTAAAATTGATGTTAATGATAATAAACAAAAAACAGAAAAGAAAATTCCACATGTCTCAATCTCTCTATGCTTTCCCCACTGTTGGTGTTTCTAGCTATTCGATCCAAAATATATCATCAATGGCTCTTATTGTTATCTCAAGGTTGTACATTCATTATCTCAAAAATTTTAGAACAATTTCATTACTCCAAAAAGAAAGATTTCACTTCGTTTAGCTTTCCTTCCTCAGATCTACATAACTTCTAATCTCATTTCATCTTTATAAATGGATTTATATTTACATTTCATATAAATAGACTCATACAATATATAGTATTCTGTGTCTGGTCTTCTTCAGTTAGTATAATTTTGTTTTTGTCTGACAATAAAATTTTGTAATCTTAACTTACATTTGTTCAGCTTCAAAGAAAAATGGTCTAAGATATGTTATTATTGAAATAATGAAAATGCTTAATAATAGTTGAAGTAATGAATACACAGCTATGTGATTATACCAAATACTAATGATTGTACACTTGGGAAGAATTGTTTGCTTTATTAATATGTATCAATAATTTTTTTTTAAGTAATAGTAATGTGTGCTCTATAATATTGATACACCTGGGATTTGATTTCTGACCTTTCATCTGCATTAAATAATATTGCATTAAAAAAGCAGAGTAAATAATGCATTAAAAGTGTAATTGTTTATTTAATAACTAGCATTAATTTTTGTTTTTCTGAAGTTAAATATATTTAGGAGTAATGCGTTATGAGCATGATCTCTGGGCTCAAACAATCTTGGTAGAATCACAATACTTAATACTTAATAGTTGGGACTGTGTTTAAGTTACTTAACTTTCTGTGTCCTTTTTTTCATCTAGTAATTATGTGCAATTGTAATAAATATGGTATAATATTTTAATCTGGATAAATTTGTTAATGAAGGGAAGTATTTATATTAGTGTCATGTTCATTTTAATTATGATATATATATGAGTCTCTATTAAAATATTCAAATGTTTATTTTTATCTAATTTATATTTGATAGTAAAACTGTAGCTTTTTGGTCATATTTTTCAACCTCTTCTTATTATGAAGTTCTAGAATCACTAAAATAATTAAAAGAAATGCCAGATCATGCCAATAAACAAACAGTTCTGAGACCATTCATGCTAAGTATTGTCTTTGATCTCTCAACAGTTTATAATAATTGAATGGGATTATGGGAACTAGTAATAACACAAATGTGCATGACTTCATCCTTATGGGATTGACAGACTCTGAAGAGATCCAGTGGATCCTCATTATGCTGTTTCTCCTGTTATACCTGATTACTGTGCTAGGGAATTCAGGGATGATACTAATAATTCATCTGGATCTCCAGCTTCATACCCCCATGTATTTTTTCCTCAGTCTCTTGTCATTCCTTGACTTCAGTTACTCAACAGTTATTACTCCTAAAACCTTAGAGAATTTACTGTCTTATAAGAAGAATATTTCATTCTTGGGCTGTTTCACCCAGACATATTTTTTTTTCTCCTTCGTGGCCACCGAATAGTACCTTCTTTCTTCAATGGCTTATTACCGGTATGCAGCTATCTGCAATCCTCTTCACTACCCAGTTGTTATGTCTAGGAGATTCTGCTGCACCCTTATCACTGTGTCCTACATGACTGGTTTTACTGAATCATTAGTTAATGTTCTTTACATGAACAGTTTGAATTTCTGCAAATCCAATGTAATATATCACTTTTTCTGTGACTTAACCGCAATTTTAGCACTGACATATACTGACACTCATGACACTGAAATCATGATATTTGTTCTTGGTAGTTTAAATACAGTGTTGTCCCTTACTGCAATCTCTGTGTCCTATGGGACCATTCTGTCTACAATCCTGAAAATTAATTCCACTTCAGGAAAGTACAAAGCATTCTCAACTTGTGCCTCCCTCCTCCTGGGGGTCACCATCTTTTATGTCACTACAATTTTTAACTTATTTAAAACCAAAGGAATCCTACTCATTGGGAAAGGATCAAGGGACTTCTGTCTTTTATACCATGGTAGTCCCCATGCTTAATCATTTCATATATAATCTTAGTAACAAAGAGATGAAAAATGCTTTCCTTAGAGTCATGCAAAACAGAGAGGGCTCCAGGCAATTGAAATGACAATGGAGTGAAGCTATAAGGAGACCTTTTATTTCCTTCCTATTTGGGTATTTTCTGGTTTCTCTCTAAATAGAGCAGCATCCTTTAATTAGGTTTAATTTCTGCACAGTCATCCTCTTTCATCACACATGATCTAAAAGATTTCTAAGAACATGTTTTTAAAATTTACATAGTATATGGAAGCCATAAAAAATGTGTTAAACCTTTAAATCTGTGATTTAAATATATTTGTTTTAAGGGCAACTTATGAGCAAAATAATTTTTAAAATGTGGTGTTATTCTTGAAATTATTTCAAAGAAATTACATTACATATTGCAGTTTTAGGATATTTTATCATGAGGAGCTCTGTCAGAAGTCATTCCATTAATTCTGTAGAGAAGTAATATAGCTCTGTTTTAAAGAATGCTGCTTTGGACTAGAAAAAATTAGGATATATATGGTAGAAGAGCCAGCTTTTTTTGCTTTCTATCACTTAGTAAGTCACTGAAAGTATAAATCTAGTTTCCTCAATTGTAAAAGATAAAAATTTAAGTACATAGAAATATTTTACAGATTAAATTGGATGATGAATGGAAATAATTTAATGCAGTACTAATAAATTTTGACCACAATAATCAGAATGCTTATATTCTTGCAAAATTTTGAATACACAGAGAATTTGTAATGAAAAGTTCATTGGTTTTTAATAAATTCACTCGGTTAACTTTCTTCATAAACACAGAAACAGCTAAAAAGGAAAAAGAGCATTTCAATATTTGGTTATAGAACAGGGTGTGATATTGTGATAGAATAAATTACAGAAAAAAGGATATGTGAATATTGAAAAAATTTTGAAAATTTTTGAAAATATTTAAAAATATCATAACTATTCTTAATAGTTTCCTTCATAGTCTTCTAGACGTATCTATATGTATATTTAATTTTTTTGGTAAAACTTTATTTCTATTTGTCAGCTTTTATTTTCCACTCAGCACTTTAACTTTTGGTAATTCCTTTGACATTTAACCTTTGGAGAAGAATGTTTTTTTGGTTTGGAGTTAAATCAAGAAACTCATCTTACCATGCTTTAAGACCTGATGTTTTCTAAATTCATTGAATTAAATATCTGCTATTATAATTCTTTTGCATCTAATTGCAAACCATTTAAAAGCATTATTATTTTGTGATGCTTCAACAAGCTTCACTAATTACTATTTTTTTTCTTAATTTTTTTATGACTGAAAAAATCATTTCCCTTTTCTGAGTTTATGTAAGTTTCTGATCTTTAAAAATATATAAATTTTTGAGTTAAATTCTTTATTAATTTGTTTTAAGAATTTTAATAGACAAAAGTGTGGTAAAGATAAGAATTGGTAATGAATCCAAATTATGATATCCATAAATTTTGTGCAGAAAGGCTGTGTATATTTATTTCCTTTTAAAAATGTGTCTACAAAATCCAAAATTGTAGTTCTAATTTTCTCTATGATTCAGATATATTGAAGAAAGTAGGTTTAGTTCATTTTTCTATATATTATTATTTGTATTTAAATTCAAGCAATTGTTAATAGATATTTTTTCCCTTTAAGTGATTTGCAGTCTTTTAACATGTATTAAGATTTTCTATGTAGAGTTATAATTCTTCATTTTCTTACATGATTTTTGAAAGATTAAAATATAGTTCAACTTTTTTTATAGGACTAAAATTTTAATGAATTGTCTGAAGTTCATCACTGTTAAATAATTTACTCAAATAATTAAAAGTACATTTTTCCTCTATATCCTGAATTCATATAACTTTGACTTATATTATATTTATAAACTATCTGTATAAATTACCGTATAAACCTTTATTTTTGGTCTGAACTCTATATTGTTTTGAATTTATATCTAATGCAAATCTTCTTTCTTTTGTTTGCCTATAGCTAAGTCTTTCATAAGCATTTATTTTTGATAATATAACTTTTTAACTAATCTATCATCTTGTACATGCGTTGTCTTCTTTTTATTTGTAAAATGATATATAGATATATATGCATATATGTGCATTTGCTTACATAAATGTTATTATTATTTTTTTTCATATATATTTTAAAAGATGCTTAGATTACATAAATGTTACACAAAAATTACAGGGATTCCCATGATCTCCACTTCCCATACCTCCCATAACATCTCACATAAACAACTTTAATTAGTGTGGCACATCACCTGCAATGGATATACACATCGTGGGGCTTTGACACTAAGCATAGACCACAGTTCACATCGTAGACCACACTCTCTCCCACACAGTTCTGCATGGTATACGCTGATGTAAAATGGCCTATATCCGTCGCCACAACGTCACTCAGGACAACCCCAAGTCCTGAAAAAACCCCTGTATTACAACTGCTCTTCCCCTCCCGTCCCTGAAAGCATCTAGTGGCCACTGGCTTCACCTCACTGTTATAATTTCTTTCATTGCTTGAATCCCAATATGTCTAAAACAGAATACGATTAAGTCCACTCTAGTCCATAGCTCTTCCCCGAATCCTGAGGGGACTGGAATGGTGATGTCCTCTCCATCTTCAAGTGAGAGTGGGCTTATATCCCATGGATATGGTGGATGAGATTATCCTGCCTTCAGCTGCAGGCACTGTCTATTTCCTGGGATGGCCATTGTCCATCATCGTTGTCTCCTCACCAGGTGACTTGGGTGAGTCCATTGACCTGTAGAGTAGGAGTTGCAGCTCCACCGAGATTCCAGGCACAGCTGGCACATAGGCAGGCCAGAGACTCCAGTCTCTAAGTACACCTACAAACTCCAGCCTTACATAACAGTTTGAATAGAAGGGGCTGATGGAACATGTGCAGGGAGGTCTTATTTGAGTCCAACTCTGTCACTCTCAGGAGCACAGATTCCAAAGTAGAGCCCACTGATAAGGCGTCAATCTCTGGGGCTATCCCCCCTTATATGGGACCTGGGTTTCTCCAGAGTCCTCAGGAGTCCCTCTGTGTGGGGTGATATCCACTTTGCTGTTCTATGACATCCTACTGAGGTGTGCATAAGCGTTACCCCTGGGATGAACTCCCGACTCTCTTTGAAGTCTCTTAGCCACATGACCTCATTTGTCTTTACCTTTTCCCCCTTTTATTCAAGGTCTTTTACCAGTCGTGTTTCCAGTTGGCACTTGGTATTAGTCCCTCGTTGCCAGGAAGGCTCATCCCCGGAAGTCATGTCCCATGTTGGGGGGAAGGTAAGGCATTCATATGCTGAGTTTGGCTTAGAGAGAGGCCACATTTGAGCAACAAGGAGGCTCTCAGGTGGCAACTCTTAGGCACCTCATAACAGTAGACCAAGTTTCAACTACAAGAGCATAGACTCATAAGACTAGTCATCAATAACAAGAACCCAACAGTGGGCCATCCTCTTTTGCCAGACACTGCCCCTGCACTCAGGGGACTGTTGCTGCTCCCTTGGAGAATGTGGCAGGGCTTTCCAGGCTGGGAATTCAGTATTCCCTCATTTATTGAGTGATTGTCTCCCCACCATAACCATGCCCCATCCCTCGACCATTTGAACAATTTTATATATTTTTCATATTTATTCAGATGAACTTACTCCCATGAATCCCCCATCCCAGATATCCCCAACAATCATCCTCTGCAACCCCCATTGTAACCCTTCTGTGACCTAAATCTTCCTTGAAGATGAAGCCCATATAATAACCAAATACAATTAATAGGAAAATGAAATAATTCTGATAAGGTTAAATGCAAGAGATAAAATACAAAGAGACTTAGAAAAAAAAGAACTAAAAATAAAATATAATTAACAGATTGGGGTATTCAAAAAAGAAAAGGGAAAAAAATTTTCTTTTTTTAAATTTATTTTTATTTATTTATTTATTTATTATTTTTTAATTTTTATTTTAAATTATTATTATTTTTTTATTTTATTTTTATTTTTTCTCCTTTTATCACTGCATTATCGGATGTCCAGTGTGTACCATGACACCTTCCCCCTCTCATTCCCCAGTGTCTTCCAAATTTTCGTTTAGTTTTCAAACAAGTTTTAGGTCACAGCAAAGTCACACATGGAATACTAGAGTTTCCCATATACCCAACCTCCCTGCCCCTTCCTCACCCCATATTAAAACCTTTTTTTGTGTGTGTGGATGGTAGCATTGTTATAACTGTTATACAGATAGTAAAACATAGCTACTAAACATTGTCAAGGGGTTTACAGTATAGTTTACATTTTGGATGATGCAGTTTAATATTTTTTGATGATATTTCCCGTGTTCTGTGTCCATTACTGTAAGGTAATGAAGACCATTTCCCAAGACCACTAAATACCCCTTTTGATCTTTTCTGTTCTTTCCTCCCCATCCCCGTGGGGCATATGACACTCACCTGTCTTGGCTTATGGGATGACAAGAATCATAGTTACATGCCCTGTGTATTCTAACCAGTCATTCCTAATCTACCCACCTGTTAACCCTGCTCTACCAAACCCAGTAATATCACTACCCACCTTTCCTATCCTTCAATATGTAACTATATTCTATCACTTTACCATAGATTATGTCCCTATGGGTAATGCCTCGCAACCTACCCTTCTCTCGCTCTCACTTGTTAAACTATCTTTCAGACAGTGGTTCTCAGAGACTGTTAACTTTTCCTTTATCAGTGGGGTCATAAACTGTTCATCCTTCAATGCCTGGCTTGCTTCACTCAATGTAAGTTCTTCAAGATACATCCAAGTTATTCCATGTGTTAATACTTTATTCCTTCTAACAGCTGAGTAATATTCCATTGTATGTATGTACCACATTTTGCTTATCCATTCATCTGTTAATGGGCACCAGGGCGGATTCCAAATTTTGGCAATTGTGAACAATGTTGCTATGAACATTGCTGTGCATATATCTGTTTGTGTCTTTGCTTTCAATTCTTCTGGGTGTATACCCAGTAGTGAAATTGCTGGATCATATGGAAGATATATTGTTAGTTTTCTGAGGAATAGCCAAACTGTCCTCCACAGTGGCTGGACCATTCCACAATCCCACCAGCAGTGGATAAGGGTTCTTATTCCTCCACATCCTCTCCAACACTTATATTCTGCTGTTTTTTTAATAGCTGCCATTCTGATGGGTGTAAGATGGTATCTCATTGTGGTTTTGATTTGCATTTCCCTAATAGCTAGCAATGTCAAGCATTTTTTCATATGCTTTTTAGCCATGTGTATTTCTTACTTGGAGAAGTGTCTTTTCAGGTCACTTGCCCATTTTTTAAATGGATTGTCTTTTTATTTTTGAGGTGTAGGATTTCTTTATATATGCAGGATATTAGGCTCCTATCAGATATATGGTTGCCAAATATTTTCTCCCATTGGGTAGGCTGCCTTTTTATTTTCTTAATAACATCCTTTGAGGTGCAGAAGTTTTTAATTTTGAGGAAATCCCATTTATCTATTTTTTCTCTTGCTGCTCGTGCTTTGGGAGTGAAGTTCATGAAACCATTTCCTATTACAAGGTCCTGTAGATGCTTCACTACATTATCTTCCATGGTCTTTATTGTTTTGGCCCTTATATTTAGATCTTTGATCCATCTTGAGTTGATTTTTGTATAAGGTGTGAGATGGTGTTCTTCTCTCATTCTTTGGATATGGATATACAGTTCTCCAACCACCACTTATTAAAGAGGCCATTCTTTCTCAACTGAGTGGGCTTTGTGGCCTTATCAAATATCAGATGACTGTATATGCACGGATCTATATCAGAACTCTAATTTGGTTCCATTGGTCAGTAGGTCTGTCCTTGTGCCCATACCACACAGTTTTGATCACTGTTGCTTTGAAGTTCATTAAAGTCAGGTAATGTGATACCTCCAACTTCATTTTTCTTTTTCAATATGTCTTTAGCAATTCGGGGCCTCTTACATCTCCAAATATATCTTGTGGTTAGTTTTTCCAGTTCCTTAAAAAATACAGTGTTGATTTTTATTGGGATTGCATTAAATCTGTAGATTAGTTTGGGTAGGATAGACATCTTGATGATGTTTAGTCTTCCTATCCATGAACAAGGAATATTTTTCCATTTATTAAGTCTTCTTTGATTTCCTTTAACAGTATTCTGTGTAAAAGTCCTTTACATCTTCAGTTAAATTTATTCCTAGGTATTTGATTCTTTTAGTTACTATTGTAAATGGTATTTTTATCTTGATTTCCTCCTCAGATTGCTCGTTATTGGTGTACAGAAATGCTACTGATTTTTGAGCATTGATCTTATAGCCTGCAACATTACTGAACTCCTTTATAAGTTCTAGAAGCTTTGTTGTAGATTTCTCAGGGCTTTCTATGTATAGGATCATGACATCTGCAAATAATAAAATTTTTACTTCTTCTTTTCCAATGTGGATGCCTTTTATGTCCTTTTCTTGCCTCAGTGCTCCGGCAAGTACGTCTAAGACAATTTTAAATAGGAGTGGTGAGAGTGGGCATTCATGCCTTGTTCCTGATCTCAGAGGGAAGGCTTTTAGGATTTCAGCATTGAAAATGATGTTGGCTTTGCGTTTTTCATATATACCATTTATCATATTCAGAAAGTTTCCTTTTATTCCTATATTTTGTAGTGTTTTTATCAGGAAAGAGTTCTGCATTTTGTCAAATGTTTTTTCTGCATCTATAGAGATGATCATGTGATTTTTTTCTTTCAATCTGTTTATGTGGTGTATTACATATATGATTTTCTTATATTGAACCATCCTTGCATACCCAGGATGAAACCCACTTGGTCATGGTGTATAATCCTTTTGATATGTTTTTGAACGCAATTAGCAAGTATTTTGTTGAGGATTTTAGCATCTAGGTTCATTAGAGAAATTTGTCTGTAATTTTCCTTTCTTGGGGTATCTTTGTTTGGTTTTGGTATTAGGGTAATGTTGGCATCATAGAATGAGTTAGGCAATATTCCTTCCACTTCTATTTCTTGGAAGAGCTTAAACAGAATTGGTGTTAGCTCTTTCCGGAATGTTTGGTAGAATTCAGCTGTGAAGCCCTCTGGTCCTGGGCTCTTCTTAGTTGGAAGGTTTTTGATGACTGAGTCTATTTCTTTACTTGTAAATGGACTGTTGAGTTCATCAATTTTTTCTTTCATCAATGTAGGCTGTTTGTGAGTTTCTAGAAACTTGTCCATTTCCTTTAAATTATCATTCTTATTGGCATATAATTTTTCAAAGTATCATCATATGATACTCTTTATTTCTGTGGGGTCAGTAGTGATATCCCCTTGCTCATTCCTTATTTTGTGTATTTTCATATGTTCTTTCTTTTGCTTTGTTAGTCTGGCTAAGGGGTTGTCAATTTTATTGATATTCTCTAAGAACCAGCTTTTGGTTTTGTTTATTGTTTCTAGTGATTTCTTATTCTGTGTTTCGTTTAGTTCTGCTCTAATTTTTGTTATTTCCTTCTTTCTACTTCCTTTTGGTTTAGTTTGTTGTTGTTTTTCCAATTCCTCCAAGTGTGCAGTTAGGTCTTTAATTTTAGCTCTTTCTTCCTTTTTAATATATGTATTTTTGGCTATGTAATTCCCTCTCAGGGCTGCTTTTGCTGCATCCCATAGGTTTTGTTTTTTTAAAATTAAA
>JAQZBX010031224.1:0-26436 GCA_029593785.1 Cabassous unicinctus | reverse complement strand
TCCCCAAATGTTGGCTTTGCATAAGATTCCTGAGACTCGACTTCAGGAGTGGGGGTGGCGGTGCCCCCCAGAGAGGGAAGGGAGGGAGTCCTAGCAGAATGGGGACTATGTTCGTTTCTGAAAAGCAATAGGCTATGATGTCTCTTGCACACTCGAGTTTATAGGACCAAGCCCCCGCCTGCCAGGGTGGCTCGGGGATGAAGACCGGAGACCGGCCAGGGCAGGGCTTCCAGCCCTTGAGGGATGTAAGCTCTCAGCCTCAATTTCCTCCCTATAAAGCAGGGCTAACGAGAGGCCCTGCCTCACCGGGTGGCTGTTAGGATCAAAGAGGAGCCTGCCTCTAGGGGCCTAGCACAGCACCTGGCACGGAGCAAGCTCCCAGGAAGGGGCGCTATCATCACCCCCGGCACTTTTTGCTTTCTCTGCAGACTTTCACCTAATAAGGGGCACCTGAAACCACTAGAGTTCCACCAAGTAACTTCCTAACCCACCACACATGTGCACACACACACACACATACACACACACACCCCTTCTTTCTCAACTACTCTTCCTTCCCCTCCCACAGGATGCCAGGGCTGGAAGGCAGCTGGGAAGTCGCCTAGTCCAACTTTCTTGTTTCCCACAGGCAGAAACAGAGGCCCAGAGTGGGGGAGGAACTGGCCCAAGGTCACACAGCCAGACAGCCTCAGGGCGGGGACCAGAATGCCGGCTCCCGAGCCTCTCAGTCTGGGGCCCTTTCCTGCACGGTTTTCCCCCTCGGCCCCAGCTCTAGGGGAGGGACGCCTCCTGGGGCACTGCTCAGCCCCTGGGGCTCTCTCTCTTTGCTGGGCTCAGCCAAGTTCCCGTTTCACCCTGGAGCCGTGAAAGGTTCTCACCAGGCCCTCTGGCAGTCTCATTGCCTGGGAGGCTGCCGGGGCGAGGACAGACAGCTCTCTGGGATACACCTGGGAAGGCTGCTTTCCCTCCCTGCCTCTGCTGCTCTGGCCCCATTCCCTCCAGCCTCCATTTTTGCCTGAAGGTGAAATGGAAGGTCCCGTGTCCCGGGGACTCAGCCTATCCAAGGACAGTGCCTCTCCCTGGACCATACACTGCTGCTTGGGGGCCTTTATAAAGACTTCCAGGATCGAAGCTGGAGGCGGGTAGCGCCGTGCGTGGGTCTCTCACCCTCTCTGCTGGGTGCACCACTCCAAGCGCTTGGGACAGTGCAGAAACCAGTTAGCTGGGACCCATTTCCGATCAGGAACTAAAAACAAATCCTACAGGTCCACAAGAGGCCTCACCCCTCCAGCAGAGGTCCAGCAGACCTGGCAGGGTCTGGGAACTCCCTCACACCCAGCTTGACCTGGGGGACACTTCTTGGGAGCTGAGCTGCCCAGGGGCTGACCTGCACGCACGGGACTCTTGTGTCCCTTCTCGTGGTCAGGGAGGCCCTGAAGGCTGGTTCTACACGTCACTTCCACCTCCTCCCCACCCCCAGCACAGCACACAGTAGGCACTGAATGAGTCACCTTCCTTCCACCACCAAATGAAGCAAGCAAGCTGTGGAAGTGAATGTCCATTTCAGTCAAAACAGGTGATCTCATAGACCTCCAGAAAAATGCCCAAACCAGGGCTTCTCCAACTTCTCAGCTCAAATTGCTCAATTGCACAGAAGCAAAAAGCATGAACATGGTCACATAAAGGAATCAGCTCACCTCAATACAAAGGAGGGTATTTTTTTTTTTTTGAAGTCTCACATTTGATTTTAAAAGATAGTGTAAATTTTGTACTTAATATATCTGAATTTGTGCTGATAAAACAATTATAGAACATCATTTGCTTTTCCCAGATCTTTGAGTGAAACTGATACTTCAAGAAGGTGGCCATGAAGCTCTATAGCTTTGTGAATCCCAGTTTAAACAGCAGGGGCCCAAATTATTATACAGAAAGCATTTCCAGGCTCACTGTCTTTCATTAGTGAAAAATGAAAACAAACACATTTGTTTTCCCTCCCTTAGACCAGTGAGTCCTAATATTTTGGGGAGCAGCGAGGCCTCTAAGAATTTAAATGGCCTCTCTCCCCAGAAAATACAAAGTACACAAGCATCATTTTGCACATATCTGTGAGGGGTTCAGAGCTCCCCTAACATCCACCTTAAAAACTCTGCCTCAATCTATCCCTTCGGTCCCACCTTTTCCAAGAACACTGTGATATAGAGACACCGTTGCCCAAAAGATTGGGCTTTTTTCACGTGGAGAAGAGGAGGTGAGGGCTAGCAATAGCCACTGGGGGAGTGAGTGCGTGAGAGCTGCTAACAGTGACAGGCTAACTTTCACCGTTCCTCTACATTAGTGAGGAATTTGGGCCAAACTGACCAACACCTACTGATCAGGAGACTTGGATGCAAATGCCTCCCTGGAATTCTTCCCAAGACGATCGATCATTTGTCCAGCATGGTGAGACCAGAGGGTCCCACGCAGTGGCCAGGGTCTACCAAGCCCCCTCCTCTCCAACCTTCTCACCATAAACATCTGTCCTTTTCTTTCTTCCCTTTGTTTGCTGCCACCCTTCTTCCTCTCCCCCATTCCTTATAATCCTCTCCACTTTGTTTCTCTCTTTTTTTTCTCTCCTCTGGCTTTGCCTGACTCTAGCAAATGGCATCACCAGATACCCAATAGGGGCACTCAGGGCTTCTCAACTCTTGAGTCATGCTGCTGAGCTTGAGGCACAAGACGGGTGAGATGGCCTCAGAAGGAGCTCACCGAGAATCCAGTCCCAAATCTCAGAAGCCTGAGAACTCACAGGAAACCTATCAAATCCTTAAAGCAACACAAAGGCCATTTTGGAGAAGGGTGTGAGTTGCTGTGGTGAGCCAGTGTTCCTGGAAATCTCTGAATCCATAAAATGTGCAGAGGTGCCTGGGCCCACCACCTGCTCCAACAAAGCTTTCTCCTTACCTTGTAGGATGAGGTCTCAGTGCCCGGGTTCTCAACCTGCACAACAATGTAGGCATGCAAGAAATTGGAGGCAATCATATCCGGAACAAATGGCGTGTTTTCTTCTTGGAAGATGACGGCCACAATGTCATTCCCAATGTGTCTCTTTCTCTGGAGCTAAACAAAAAGTGTACAGTTGTTTCAAGTCAGATAGAAACGTCCTGGAAACAGAATATAACTGTACAAGAAATTCCCCGCTATTTTATCTTTATATGTAAACCTGCAACCTAAGTCTCCAGGGAAATTTGTCTTTCAATCTCTTGAAGTCACCAAAAAAAAAAAAGGTGGGGGGTGTGGAGGGTTGCTGCCCAAGTTGTGAAGTAGAAGCTGGCAGCTTAAGCATCTCACTGACTCTACCGAGTTCAGAGCCCTGACTCAGGAACAGGAAGAAAATTTAAAAGGTGAGGCTAGGTCTTGCCCTGGTAGAGCCTATAACTGAACCGGGAGAGACACAAACACAGGTGAAGCCACCCGAAAACACTAACAAAGCCACCAGCCAACAAGTGCTCCTCCAGATGCTGCCCATGCAGCCCGGCAGCCAGGGGGACACAGAGAGGAGGGTGAGATCAGAGGGCCTGATGGTAATCTGGAAGGCTTCTTGGAAGAGGAGACTGGGCAGGAGGGGGGCTAGGTGTAAATGTGGATTCGCAGGGAGGAGCACGTGGATCATTTTACCAGAAGTGCCACGTGGAGAGAGGCATGGGCACTCTAGCTAGGCTGAGGTCATGGGGGAGGGAGAAAGCCACCCCCCAGCTGTGCCAGTGCTTTCACATAATGAAGCCACCAAGTACCTACTATGTGTCAGGAACCATGCCCGGCTGTTCCCACGCAGAATTTCAAATGTGCTTAGTGGCTGGGGGGGGAATTTCCCATGAGCTGATCACAGTGTCTTTTGTTATTCAGGTGGGTTCCAGATCACACCTGAGAGTTTACCTGAAGGAGATGACTCAGGGCGGGGCCAGCCACACCAGAAAGACCAACCAGGTGATTGGAGGGTTGGGGCTTTGGGGCAAGAGAGCAGCCCTGGCTCTGGGGAGGGGTGAGGGACTGGAAGTTAGATTCAACCATGCGGGCACTGATTCCGTCACTCAAGCCTACGTAACAAAACCCCGGAAAGAACTCTGGACACCAAAGCTCAGGTTAGCTTCCCTGTAGTACATGCACACTGATGTGCCAGGAGGGCGGCGCGTCCTCAACTCCAGAAGCTTCGCATTTGAGAAGAGACCTCACAGGTCTCTTCTTTGACTCCTTATCTGTATCCTTCTTGCTATAATAAAACTGTAAGTGTAAGTAATAAAACTGTAAGTGTAAGTGTAGCACTTTCCTGAGATCTGTGAGTCTTCCAGTTCTAGCGAATTATCAAATTATCAAATCTAAGTTGGTGGGAACCCCCAAATTTGAAACCAGTTGGTCAGAAGTATGGGTGGCCCTGGGAACCCCCAAACTTGCAGCTGGTGTCTGAAGTGAGGGCAGTCTGGTAGAGGACTGTGCCCTTAACCTGTGAAATCTGACCTAACCCCAAGTAGTGTCAGAACCGCATTCCAATAGTTGATCCTCTTCTGTACACCAAGTCCTGGCAAGGTGTTTACCAGTGCATTCGTTCCTTTATTAAGCACCGATTGCATGCAGACCCTATACTGGCCTTTTCGCATCCTTGTTTACTGAGCAGCTGTTATACACCAGGCATGGTGCTCTCACACGGACTGTCTCACCCATTCATTGCTTGGGAAGAGAAAACTAATATTTATACAGTCCTGGCCGAGAGCCACGCTCTGTGCCAAGGTATGCCTCCCATTTAACACACAAGAAAAGGCTCTGAGAGAGCCACATGGAAAACAACCCTCAGGCCAGGACAAGACAGTGGGTGAAGGGGCCCATGAGGGGATAGAGACTGAAGGTGAAACACGGAGAGAAAACTTACTTTAGATACAAAAGGAATTCTGCTCCCATTTGTTTCTGGAACATTCAGTAGTTATCGTGGAGCCAAATCCCTGTCTTGTTTGCCAATTTCCTTTTTTCCCAAGAAGCCCACACTGTGTTTACAATTTTACATCTGTGCTCCCTCCCCAGTTCCCTGCACAGACAGGTCAGAGTTTGGACAAAGGCCCGCTTGCTTTTCTTATTTTCCTACAGACAGAAAAGGGGCAGAGCAGAATGGGGCAAATGGTGCCGCACTGGCCAGAGATGCATCGCTGTTTCCAAGGCTCGGCAAGATAAGAGCCAGGGGTCCCTGGGACACATGGCTGTAAGATGCAGCAAACGTGAGGAGAGAAAGAAAACACTGGACACAGGCATCTCACCCCAGTTTCCCTGGTTGAGGTAAAGGTAGAATTCCTGCCCACAGGCAGGTGTGGCAAGAGATGAGGCTGTGAGACCAGGAAAGCTGGGGGCGGGGGGGCCTCCTGCAATAACCAGCCTGACGTCACGGGGACAGGAAGGGACTAAAAAGGTGCATGGCTGGATAGTGAATGTTATTCAGAACCTTAGGCAATCCCCACAACAACTCTGAGGTAGGTGGTGTTATCCTCATTTTACAGAAAAAGTGAGGCCACAACTTGACCGACTTGCCCAGAGCCATGTAGGAAAAGTGGCAAAGCTGGGATTCGAGCCCCCATCTGCAGACCCCACCAAGCCCCCTTACCTAGCCCCTTTACAGTCAGGATGCCTGGGCTCTGCTCAGAAAGTCTTCTAAACCACCCTGAGCTGCCGTTTTCCCGTCTGTCAAAGCGGAAACAGCCATGAGCCCTCCCCTGCCCACCCCCCCACCCCCCACACACACACAGGGCTGCTGCTGTGCAGACTTAGTGAGAAAGCACAACAGAACCTGGCTTGCAGGACATCACCCAGCTGAAGAGACGAGATGGGGAGGGGCACATAGTCCCTCAGACAGCTGAGACCAGACACTGGTTGGCCCCCCGCCCGCCCTGGGCTCCAAGCCCTCCCCAGCCAGGTTACCTGCTGGGTGTCTCCTTCAGTGAAGGGCAGCTTTGTGGACACATGAAACATGATCTCCCTGTCCCGGAATGTGGTGTACACCGATTCCAACCCCGTCTGTCCATGGGTTACATCCAGGCCTCCCCGGAAACTGACCGTAAAACAGGGAGGAACCAAGGAGAGAAAGAGCATGAGGTGGAAAAGGGCAGCTTGGTGTGATCTTCTCAAAGGACATGGGGCAGGGGCACAGACGAGGAGAAGACCTGGGAGAGCAGAGGGCAGAGGAGATTATGAAGCAGGAGAAACAGCTCAATTTGCTTTTCAGAGCAGACAAGGCCTGGTGTGATACCCAGAATCCATTATTTAAAAGACAAAGGCAGAACCTCCATTTCCAGCCTTGGCCGTGTCCCCTCCACACAGGGCTGTCACGTGGGAAGGGAGGCCATGCACCTGTGATCCCAGACAAATGCCCATTCCTGGTGCCAGTTGCCCCCGAGGCTGGGCACAGGCAGGGGCCTTTGCAGTCTGCAAGGCCATGTCCAAGTCCTCAGTCCAGCCAGGGCAACCTGGCCATCCAGGTAGGACGGTGGTCAGCCCCACAGGAGCACAGGGAGCTAGCCTGGAGAGGCATCGGACACTCGACTTCCACCCAGCAAGTCCCTCTTATGGAGACCCAACTGTGGCAGCACCTGGCTTGGAGGTCCAGGAAGGCCAATTCACTACAGAACTGGGTGGGCTTCCAGGAGCTGCCTCCTCGGTCTTTATGGAAACACAGCGGCTTGCTTTGGATCATATTCTTCAGCAGGGGGAGGAGGATACAAGCTCCTCTAAGAAAACGAGATAACATGGACTGTGGCTGGCAGTCCCCTAGCACTGTAATACAAGCCAGAACATGCTCAGCCCGGCATTCGGCAGCCGGGCACGCCAGGCTCCAGGCCTGCCTCTGCCACTAAGTCAGCACTTCGTCTCTCTAGGCCTAGGCTTCCTTCCTCTAAAAAACTAAAGGAGCAGGATTACCTGATCTCTGGAGTCCTTCCTGGTTTTAACATACTGTATCTCATGTACTCTAACACCCACATTTTTTCACATTTGAATATCTCCGAAATCAGGATGCATCATATAATGATGGCATCTTTGAGTCAATGAAAGTTGGTATAATAAGACCAATAACAAGGACTACCAGGGCTGACTCTGTGTGTGGCACTAGCTAATGCTTCAAATGCACATTTCATTGACGTCCTCAACAACCCTGTGATATTGAAACTATCTTAATCTCCTTTTTTTACAGATGAGGAAACTGAGGCTTGCAGGTGTAAAGACACTTGCCCAGAGTCCTAGAGTTGGTCAGTTGTGGAGCTGGGATTTTTAACCCATGTGTGTTTGATTCCAAGGCAGGAGCAATGATCCTGAAGGGAGAGGAAGAAGAGGAGGAAGAGGGGCAAGGAAAACGGACAGGGAAGGAAGCAATTATCAAACACCTGTTCAAGCCAGGCCTGGGCTGGCTGCTTTCACACATGATGTTGAGCGAGCCTGTTAATTTGGGGATCCTGCTGGAGTGGGAAACTCTGGGAGGCTTCAGCCATATGCCATGCCCCACACACAGAAGCAGCCAGCCAGGTCTGATGTGCCAAGGAAAACCAAAGGCCAGAATTTTTCTAAGCAATGGCCCCAATATTCTTTCTGTCTGTTTAGAGAACCACAGACCATTGTGTGGATTCCTACGTGGGAAATTATTGTATTGACACCAAGTCTTTTATTAAAAAGTATCCATTCGTTACGTAAAATGGGCCATTTCCCCCTAAAACGGCACGTGCCCACTTCCCCCTAATGCCTGCAGGTGAGTGATAGGGAAGGTGGATTCGTTTCACTCTCAGTCTGAGCCAAATGTAATTAGGAAGGTAAATCTGTGGGGAAGCCAGTGACAATGCCTTTCAGATAATCTGCCATTCTGGATTATCCCTCCTACCACCTTTTCCTTCAGTAGTGAGTACTGATCTTATGCTGAAAAACAATCCATTTCTTGGAAGTGTTTATAACTCTCACGTGTTATCCCGGAGCACTGAGCTGTCTGCCCTCAGCCTTCCCCTAGGGTCTCATCTATGGGGCCAGAGCCATGGCATGACTGAAACACACCCTTTGAAGTCCTGCAGTGTGATGGTGTCTCCCAGCAGGTCTAAGAACTCCTTGAAAGCTGGGCTCTCTTCATTGTTCCCAAACAGCTCTTCCTCCAGGGTCTGAAAGAGAAATAGGTACAAGGACAGAGTTAGAAAAAAACCTTCCTGTGCCAACAGCATGAATACAGTTTTCCAGATATCTGGTCCCTTTCTTCCTTTCTCCCCATCTCCCAACACATTGGCCATCCCATAGTCCTGTCCTCAATTGGAAGAAGTATTAATGGAGACCCACTCTAGGGAGCTTCAGGGTTTGTTAATGAGGCCTTTCTATTTGAGCAAAGGCTGGTGGTCAGTACAAAAGGCAAAGCTTAGGCAAAGCGCTCTTAGACTTGATAACAAAATCACAATTTATAAAATGAAAAATTGATTATTGGCCTCCAACAAAGTACTAGTATCCAAAATATATAAAGAACTCTCAAACTCAACAGTAATCCAAACCCACAATGAGACACCACTACATACCCAACAAGATGGCTATAATCAAAAAGAAATACAACACAAGAGCTGGGGAGGATGTGGACAAACTAGAACCTTCATACACTACTGGTCAGAAAGCAAAATGGTACAGCAGCTTTGGAAAACAGTCTGGCAGTTCCTCAAAAGGTTAAACATAGAGTTACCATATGATCCAGCAATTCTACTCCTAGATACCTACCCAAAGAGAAATGAAAACATGTCCACACCAAAACTATATCCAAAAATTCATAGCAATATTATTTATAATAGCCAAAAGTGGAAACAATCCAAAGTCCATCAACTCATAAATGGATAACAAAATGTGGTTTATTGGAATAAAAAAGAAATTAAGTTCTGATATATGCTACAACATGGATGAACCTTGAAAACATTATGCTAAGTAAAAGAAGCCAGTCATAAAAGATCACATATTGCACGATCCTGTTTATATGAAATTTCCAGAATAGGCAAATAAATAGAGACAGAAAATAGATTAGTGGTTGCCTGGGACTGGGGGGGTTGGGGAAAAGGGCGAGTGACTGCTAATGCATACAGTGTTTCCTGTCGGGTTAATAAAAGGGTTCTAAAATTGTGGTGATGATTTCACAACTCTGTGAATACACTAAAAACCATTGACTTGTATTCTTAAGTGGGTGAATTATATAGTATGTGAAATAAATTGCATGTGAATTATATCTCAATAAAGATGATATGAAAAAAACTCACAATAAAAAAACGAACAATCCAATTTAAAAATGGGCAAAAGACATGAACAGACATTTCACCCAAGAGAATATACAGATTTTCAACATCCATAGCCATTAGAAAAATGCAGATGAAAACCACAATGAGATATCACTACACATCTATCAGGACAGTGTAAATAAAAAATAGTGACAACACCAAATGCTGACAAAGATGCAGAGGAACTGGATCGCGCCTACCTTGCTGATGAGAATGCCAAATGGTACATAAACTCTGGGAAACAGTTTGGCAGGTTCTTATAAAACTAAACACAGAACTGTCTTATGGCCCAGCAATTGCAGTCCTGGGCATTTAACCCAGAGAACTAAAACCTATGTTCACACAAAAACCTGCATACAAATGTTCATAGCAGCTTTATTCAGAATATCCAAAAACTGGAAACAACTCAGATGTCCTCCAGGAGATGAAGGGTTAGACAAACTGTGGTTCATCCTTACCATGAACTACTACTCAGGTATAAAAAGGAGTGAATTTTTTTTTTTCAGGTACCAGGGCTGGGGATGGAACCCAGGACCTCGTATGTGGGAAACCGATGCTCAACCACTGAGCCACATCGGCTCCCTTGAGTCGGTTTTTTTGCTTGTTGTTTGTTTGCTTGTTGTTTGTCTCTCTGTCTTAAGGAGGCACCAGGAACCAAACACAGAACCTCCCATGTGGGAAGCAGGAGCTTAACTGCTTGAGCCACATCTGCTCCCCAAGGAGTGAACTAGTGATATACACAAGAACTTGCATGAATCTTGCTGGGTGGAAAAAAAGCCAATCCCAAAAGGTTATATATGCTATGATTCCATGTATATAACACTTTTGAAATGACAGAATTTTAGAAATTGCCAGGGGTTGGGGCCTGGTGCGGGTGAGGCGGACGGAGGCAGGAAGGAAATGGGCCACAGGGCAGCACAGTGATCCTTGTGGTGATGAGCCTGTTCTGTATCTTGACTGTGGAACTACACACGTGATAAAATTATATACGACACAACACATCCACATTCACGCGACTACATGAAAAACTGGAGAAACCTGAATAAGATAGGTGGATTACATCAATGTCAATGTCCTGACTGAGATATTGTACTATAGTTTTGCAAGCCAGCCCCACTGGGGGAAACTAGGTAAAGAGAACACAGGATCTTTTTGTATTATTTCATACAACTGAATGTGAATCTACAATGATCACAAAACAGAAAGTTCAATTAAAAAAAAAAAAGGTAAAGCTGAAAACAACAGCAAGCTCTGCAAACAGAGCTTAACACACTGACCAGCCCTGCTTTATCATCAGGCTCTGCCCACAGTGGCAGGATCTGCAGACAACAAGCAGCAACGGTCTCTGCAAAGAGCTGAAGGATCTGCAAACGGCTGAAGGCTCTGCAAACATCCATAGGTTGCAATGAATGGCCATAGATGACATGAAGTCACTCCAGTCTTCCTGATCACTTCAAGGAGAAAATCTCCAACAACGATTCTTTACCACCTTTCTAACGGCAGCTTTATAACAAAAGAGAGCAGATCTTGAGTTCTGAGCTTTCAGAAGGCAAGAGAATCTAGCAAGATTTCAATACCTTCATTTTGGTTTTGAAGCATTACCTTCATTTCATAGCAATTGATAATGCTTTTCCAGTTAGAGTAGTGATATAAAATTCCCTTTTAAAATAAATGCATTTTAGTTTAAAAAAAATTTTTTTAAAGAAAAATATTAAATAAAAATTAATAGCATAGAGCAGGCAAGGTTGATAATATTATAATGGTTGCATATGATGAAACAATTGCTATGAAACAGATCCTGGATGGGGTTTGTAAATGGCTGAGGTTTGAGGAAACACTGCTCTACAGCAGGGGTCACCAAACCACGGCTGGTGAGCCACGTCTGGCTCGCTGCTTGTTTTTGTAAATAAAGTTTTATTGGCACACAACCATGCCCGTTCATTTACCTATTGTCTACGGCTGCTTTAATAAAACAAAGGCAGGGTTGAGTGGTTGCAACAGAGATCCTATGGCCCACAAAGTCTAAAATATTTACCATCTGGCCCTTTACAGAAAAAGTTTGCTGGCCCCTAATTCAAAGCATGCCAGGAGAGGCATCAGCAACTCAAGCTAAGCATCCTGTTCGCCCCTCCCTGGTCATGAGGCCAGAGTGTGGGAGAACAGCTACTTCCAAGCAATCTGGAAGTTTTAATTAACTTTCTATTTTGTGATCATTGTAGATTCACAATCTATATCTCTTACTGGGAAAACAATTCAAAGTAGATGCTGTGTGGTGTGCACCTGTCTTCCAGGATTCAACCCATCATTAGCACCATCATTATTTTTCTCTGGCCTTGAGCTTGCCCACGCCCTCAGGGAGGGGGTCTTAGTCATAGCTGTATCTCTCGCAGCACCAGCCAAGCACAGTGCCTGGCAAACAGGAGAATTAGGTGGGGCAAATTTATATCCAAGGACCAGCAGAGAGCTTTCATGCAACAAATGTTCATACTAAATGTCCCCCAGCTGTAGGTGTACAAAACAACAATCTACTTTTGTTAAAAAAAAAAAAAAAAGACTTTTATCTTCCAGGCTTTTTCCTCCCAGCGGCATCAGGTACATAAACAACACAGAGACTCCTTCTCAGAGGTGGATGTTTAATGTTCCATAATTATAATTTTGCTGGAACATTGGATTGTAATCACCTTATGAGACCTGCTTTGGTAAATTTCACAAGCAAAGAACTTTAATTAGGGGGGTTATATTAGCAGAGCTGTACAAAATAAAAATGCAATATGTGAAAATAATTAGAGTGGCTACCTGAATAATCTCTCCTAAATTATAAGAGTCATCTGTGTTGGCCTTTTGGATCCTAAACTCTTAACTTAATTAGAGTGTTTTTAAGCGAACACATGTCTCTTATGGTCTAATATCATCAGACAAGGAAATCTGCTACCATCTAGCCAAGAAAGACACTGGCATGCAAAAATAAATAAATAAATCACAGAAAATACTATCAACTTGCCACTAGTAGGGCCAAAATTTTTGTTTATTCATTAATTCACATAATAAATCATTATTGAGTATATTTATGTAGAGTCACCCTGCTAAGCTCTTGGATGACACACAGATGAAATGGGTGTATAGCCTTCTTTCATAAAACCCAGGTGGAGAGACAGCATGTTCGGTAGAACACTGCTTCTCGGGGTGTTAATAAATGTCCAGGTGGTAGGAAAGTGGCAGGGAATATGGGGAGGTTGTGTGGTCAAGAACGAGTGGGAAACACTGAGTCAAATAAAGTTACAGAGTGCTTGATCTTGGGAACTCTTAGAGTCTTTAAAATATTGACAGAGCTGACCACCCATCCAGTCTTTTGTCCACAGAGTACTTCATCAGACCAGTGTCCCATGGAATATACTTTGAGAAACATTACTCTGGCCAACAAACTCCAAAGCCGCCTGTAAGTGCCACAAGAGACAAAGGGAGGTGAGCAGTCTGTGCTGGTAAAGTGTTGACAACTGGCTCTCCAAAGGAGGAAAATAATAATCCTGGTGCTTGCCAACTTCCATGGTGTAAATAATTCCACTATGACCAATTTCAAGCAACAGCATGATGTCGCTGAATGCAAAGTTGGGCAGATATCTCCTGAGAGCCTCCTTGTTGCTCAAATGTGGCCTCTCTCTAAGCCAAACTCAGCATATAAATGCATTACCTTCCTCCCAGCATGGGACATGACTCCTGGGGATGAGCCTCCCTGGCACCGAGGGATTACTACCAAGCACCAACTAACAATGCAACTGGAAAAAGACCTTGACCAGAAGGGGGAAAGGGTAAAGACAAATGAGTTTATATGGCTAAGAGATTTCAAAGTGAGTCAGGAGGTCATTCCAGAAGTTATGCTTATGCATGTCTCAGCAGGATCTCATTGATTGCCAAAGTAAATATTGCCTCAAATAGTGAGGCTCCTGAGGACTCTGGAGACATTCAGACACTATAGGCAGGGCAGACAGCTCAGGATTTTGGCACCCTGCCAGTGGGCCCTACTTTTGAATTTATGTTCCCCAGTGTGACAGAGTTGGACTCAGTTGGGGTTTCCCTACACATGGCTCTTCTACCCTTTCTATTTGAACCTATAGTTAATACTAGAGTTGATTGGTGTATGTCCAAGAGACTTAAATCTTTGGGCTGTCCATGTACCAATTGGGCCCTGAATCTCAACAGAGTTGCAACACCTACTCTCCAGTTCATTAGACTCACCCAGGACAACTAACAAGGAGATGACGATGGACAATGACCATCTCAAGGAACAGAAAGAGTCTGCAAGCAAGATAGTCCAATCCATCTGCCACATGGGATCTAAGCCCCATCTCAATTAGAGGTGGAGTAGGCATCACCATCCCAGAAGCCTCAGGATTGGGGAATGAACGATGGACTAGAGTAGACTTACTGCTATTCTAGTATAGGTTTATTGTGATTCTAGCAATGGAAGAATTTTTATCATTGATGTGGAAGCAGTGGCCACTGGAGGTTCTGAGGGGAGGGAGAGAGAAAAACAGGTGTAATTTGGGGGCATTTTGGGGATTTTGGAATTGTCCTGAAGGACATTGCAATAACAGATACAGGCTATTATATATTTTGTCATAACTTACAAAACTGTGCAGGAGAGAATGTAAACTACAATGTAAACTATAATCCATGCTTAGTGACAATGCTCCAAAATGTATTCATTAATTGTAACTAATGTACCACATTAATGAAGGATGTTGTTAATGTGGGAAAATGTGAGAGGGGTAGGGAGCAGGGCATATGGAAATCCCCTATATTTTTTATGTAACATTTATGTAATCTAAGTATCTTTAAAAAAATTAAAATGTGTATTTAAAAAAAAAAAGTTGGGCAGAGATGCACACAGCTGGCTCCAGCATGCTACTGAAGTTTGGGAATAAAAAGCTAACTCCCAGCTGGGAGAAAGGTGGGGAAGGTGAGAGTGGCTGGCGCCCTAATCCAATGCTCCCCGCGAGCAACAGCCCAAAGGTAAACCTAAACTGCGGCAGCCAGCCACAGCCGGAATCTATTCCATGAAAAACCACACCATCTTTCAAAGGATTTGCAGGCCTTTGTGTGAGCAGAGGCCTACCTTGAAGATCCTGCCACCTCGGGCATAAATAATGCTTTAAATATGCTGTTGTATGGGAAGCGGGTGTGGCTCAGTGGATGGAGCCCCCGTTTGCCATGTGGGAGGCCCAGGTTCGCGGCCCGGGGCCTCCTTGTGAGGGCACGCCGGCCTGGGCGGTGCGGTGGGCTGATGCAGCAACCTCACGGCAGGAGGCGGGTGTGGCACAATGGATGGAGCACCCATTTACCATGTGGGAGGCCCCGGGTTCGCTTCCCGGGGCCTCCTTGTGAGGGCAGGCCGGCTCGCGCAGCGCCGTGGGCTGATGCGGTGGGACCTCGTGGCGGGGGAGGGGAGATGGGCGGACGCGGAGAGGACGCGCAATGAATGGACGCGGCAGCGCGGGCAGCAGGGGGTGGATAAATAAATAAAATGGGTGAATCTTTAAAATAAATAAATAAATAAATAAATATGCTGTTGTGCTCAGACTGTTTAAGAACCCAGCACAGGGCTGCTGTGCTCAGGGTGGAGGGAAGAAAGAATCCTCAGTGAGAGCCAGGGGCTAGGGTGCCCACTATGGATTCTTGCTGCTTACCTGCCTGGCTTTTTGGTAAATGACCCCAAATTTGAATGTGTTGTTGACATCATGCTCATCATAGGATACAATCATTTGTGAGGCCTGGAAAATGTGGGAAGAAAAAGACATTGTTAATCTGGAGGCAAGAGAGGATGCAAATGGGAGGGAAAACAGGTGTGTCCCTCTCCCCCATGAGACATCAGCACATGATGGGGGAAGAGAAAAAGGCAAAAAAAGAAGTAGACGGTCAGAACTCAGGAAGCCACTCCAAAGGTCTTAGCTAATCCTAACACCTGGGCTTCTCCCAGGGGTGGCCAAACCTCTGGATCACCCATTCCATCTCCATGCATATGTGCTGCCCAAAGCCTGGGCACAGGGGGAGTCCAGCAATGACACCTGTGGTGTGGAAAGCGAAGCCAGCAGCTCGAGCACCTGGTCACTGAGAACGACCCTAGTCCTAATTCCACCTCTAATCAGTAGTATAATTTCAAGCAGAGTCCCTGCTCCCGCCCAGGCTTCAATCTCCTTACCCATAAAATGAGAGGTCTCTAAAGAGACTGCTCTAAGAAGCAGCATACCCTAATACAATATAAAAGGAAGAAAAATAAAAGCCCTACCTATGTTTCCTGCTTCAGTCCACTTGGGTGAGTTTGTTAGTTTGTTTTACCTCTAGGTGTCAGAAACACTGAACTCTAGTTTGGAATCTGTGAGCTACGTGTGTAGCTCGGGGTGAGTGACCTAACTTCCCTGAGGCCCAGTTTCCTCCTTTGTTAAATGGAGATGTGTGGTTGTGAAGATTCAATGAGATCAGGCACATGCAGTGCCGAGCACAAAGCAGCATTCTCATCATCATCCTCATCATCACCATCATCATCATTTATGTAACCCTCCAGAAATAGCTGAACCAGCTTGCTGGGAAAGAGGAAGATTTGGGAAAGTGCCGTATGCCCTGTACAATAAAAAGGAAGGCTCGACGCATTATGCCAGGAGAAGAACAAACCAGGTACGACCTGTTAGCTGGACTATGTGGCCAAGGTTAGGTTCCCGCCCATTGTCCATCTTTGTGAAGTTCTCAGGTGCCTGAGGAAACAGACACTTCCCAGTGCCCCCTGCAAAGCTGACCACTCAACCCTGCAGGGAGCACTCCACTCCTGCCTGGGATGAGTCAAAGGGGAGGAACAGCTGCTCCGCCAGGGAGAGGCACTGGGCCATGGAGGCCTTCCAGGGAACGTTCTAAACTCTGGAAATTTTAAACATGCACACACATCTCAGATTAATGTCCCGGCCACATTAAGCAGTCCTCCAATATAGAAAATGCAGCTGTTGTTGCATTACCACCAGGGCTGGAGGCATTCTGAGTTATAGAGAGAACTATGCAAATAAACATCATTTGGTTCTCCCAGCAGATAAGATTTGACCACAAAAATGGCCAAATCTGTAGTTAAGTAAGGCCTTTGGGATGGGTTTTAATGTTTGGTTAAACCTCAGTAATTCAGCTTTAATTATAAAAGGGAGGTCAGTCCGAATGATAGAGAATGTTCAGTGGAGTGTGTCATATAACTGGTAAGTGCCTACAGACACCAAACCACAAAAAAGAAGAAGTCTCTGCAAGAGACGGGCTTTGGTGCAGCTCTGTGCAGGGCAGGACTTCACCATCAGCTCATCAACTGCATATGGGCAAACAGGTGCTTCGCAAAGCGTCAGAGCCATTCTCGCACACTGAACCAAACATTCCACCTCACGCTTCCTGGTTGTCAGGTGTGGGACTCAGGAAATGGGCAAAAACCAGCCCAAGCAGGCCTCGGCCAGCCACAGCCTTGCCCATCGCGGGCAGCTGGGAAGCTGGGACGCACGGCTCTGCTTTGATTTTCTCTGTCTCCAGACCCTGCTGGTTCAGGAAAATGTAGCCTGTGCACTGGGTCTTTTTCTGTGGCCAATGTAAAGCCATCCACTGTCTGTGGGTGATTCAAGTCCTCATTCTAATCGTTCTTGAGTAGGTTTGGTGGTTGGTTTTGTTATTACGGCTACTCTCCCTACCCACCCACCCCCACTCCCCCACATCAGAGCTGGAGTCAAGATCAGGCCACAGACAGAGAAGCACCCAGTTTATTAACCAGGGCTGGGCAGGGGCTTAAGACTCAGTGCTGTGGTCCGGCCAGCCTTTTACTTCTTAGTGGGTGTCTGCCTTCCCACCTCATCCGCTCCTGACAGGAGACCGGGTCTGTGCCAGCCCCACGCTGTAGACAGAATCACCCCAGCACTGGCCTTGAGGAGAGGGTACAACTGGGGGAGGGAGAGAAACCACAGCATTGCTGCACCTCTGCCACCTCCACAAACAAGCCAGGGGCCAGCTCAGCTGGAACGAGGGTCCGGGCACGGCTTGGGGTGGGTTCCCAGCAGACCGGTATATGGAAGGGTTGGGCAGGGAAACAGAGGCATGGAGGCTTCTCTCAGAGACCCCGCACTAAACCCCACCGAGATGCAGAGAACGCCCCGCAGAGCCATAGGTATGCAGATCCATGCCAAGCTGCAGAGCCCTGGGGAAAGGGGGTGGGTGGGGGTGGGCATGAAGGTCCTCACCTTGGGGTACAGGACAGGGTTGACTTTCAGCCCCACCACATCGTCACAGAAAGCCTAAGAAGGGAGAGAAATGCAGAGTTCAGGGCCACATCTGTGGAGCACCTCTGGGCTCCTCTAGCCACTAAGAGAAAGCAGCAAGGAAGGACAAGACCCAAGGGGTTGGGAGGCCTGTGTTCGAATCCTGGCTCTGTTGCCCACTGTGTGTCCGGGCAAGTCAACTAAGCTTTCTGGGGCTCCCTGACAAAGTGAGGACCTCTTTCCATTCTGACGCCATCTGCCCCTGACTCCCACCTGAGGCACCGGACATGACTCTACCTGGCATTCCCATTCCAACACAATCTGGCCGACCACCCTTCTTGTCCCACACTGCTGACTCAGTTTCCAAGTGTCCCAGCTCAGTGATGCAGGCCCCTCCACCAGCTGACAGCTCCTGACGAGAGGGAGCTCCATCCTGGATCAACAGCCCAGGCCTCCCCCAGCCCGACTCGGGCCTTTCCTCTTCTGCAAAGGCTCCCCTGCCACCCCACCATCCTCTGAAGTCCTTCAGCACGAACACATCCAGCCCTGTCCTTGCCATTTCCCGTGTCTTCTGAACTGGCTATGGACGGCTGGGACCATGGGTTATGTGGTTCCTGGGGCAGCCTCCGCAGCGAGGACGGGATTGGGGGTGTGTACGGAAGATGCAGGCTTCTGCCAACAGCCCTTCTCCCATCTCCATCCCTGGAGTCAAGGGTCAAAGGGTAAGGTGGTCTCCCTCTCCCCAAGGCAGGGACAAGCCTGCACCCCCACTCCAGTCAGCTCAGAGCTGCACGAGGAAGCTGCCCTCCTTCAGGAGCTGGCTTTTACCTTTGCAATCTGTGGGATGCTGGGCAACTTGCTCAGTCCAGCCAAGGGGATGCGCTCATGTACTGTCTTCACTTTGGACCTGCACAAGTGGGTGAGAGTGAGATAAGGGTGCCCATGAGAAATGGAACCAAATGGAGCCAGTGAGGAAGGTGTCTGAGACCACACCAGGGGGCCTCTTGAGAAGAGGCAGGTACACCTGGCTCCAGGTCTTCCTGGCATCGGGTCTGCCTCATTTTACCTGACCCAGGGGCTGGGAACCACACTCGAGTGGTGGGAAAATAGAATCCTGCTTAGGTCCCCCCAGGGGAGGTGGATACTTTAAGAACCCACCTGGTAAATCTGTCTGCAACTGAAATATTCTTGGGAAATGCAAACAGCCACCTTCAATTTCGCCACTACTTTTTGGTTGTTTGTGGGGCTTTTTGTGTTCCCCCAAAGAATTGGGCATGCTTCTGGGTTCTGGGTATTTTGGGTTCTGATATACAACTGAACTTTTATGAAAAGAAAATCTAATACTTGAAAATCTGAGTGGACTCAAAATATAAATGGGATGAAAATGTGCTTTATAAAGGGATCCACCATAAGCCTCTAAATTTAGCCTGTTTCCTGATTCATTCAGCACATTATGAAAGTGTTGAGTTTGCCTGAATGCTTTTCTGTATCTGTTGAGATAATCATATGGTTTTAGGTCTGTTAACCTGGTGGATTATATTTCCGTTGAACCATTTTTTCATTCCACGGATAAAACTCCACTTGGTTATGATAGATTATGTTTAACATCCTGTTGAATTTAATTTGTTGATATTTTATTTCGACATTTCACATCTATGTTTAAAAGCAACACTGGTTTATTTTTGACAGGTTTTGACATCAAGGTATTATTCCAGCCTCATAAAATGCTGGGGTAGCTTCTCATTCTTTGAAATAGCTTGGATAATGTCAGTATTTTCTGTTCCAGAAAGGTTTGTTAAAACATGCCTATGAAATCTCTGGGCCTGCTGTCTTTTGTGGGAACATACTTTTGACTACCAATTCAGTTCTTTAATGGTGGATGTTTATGTTTTCCACTCCTTACTGGGTCAATTTTGGTGATCTACATTTTTCTATAATATTATCCATCAAATGCAGTGATAGGAAGTTGTTTGTGGTATTCTCTTATGACTTTGTCTCTCTGTGTAATTGGGAACCCTTCTCTGTTGCTGTAAGACTATTTATTTGTATCTTCTCTCTTTTTTCCTTTATCACTCTTAGCTGGAGGTTTATCTATTTTTAGTCTTGAAGAGAAAGCTTTTGGGTTTTTTGATCATCACTATCCTTTTTTATTATTGCTTTCCACTTCTCTAGTTTGTTCTTGTCTTTTTTATTTCCTTCCTTCTATTTCTTTGGGTTTATTCTGCTATTCTTTTTCTAACTTCCTGAGCTGCATGCTTATTCACTAAATCATTCTTTTTCACGAATGCATTTTAAACTATACATTTCTCTCTAAGTACCACTTTAACTGCATCCCACACATTTTGATAGGTAGTATTTTCATTGTCATTTAATTCTAAATATTTTGTCAGTTCTTTTGTGATTTCCTCTTTAGCTCATGAGTTATTTAAAAGGGTTTTTTTTTTTTACTGTGTGTGTGAGGGGGTGGGGAATATATGGGAAGTCTGTATTTTCTGCATGATTTTTTCTGTAAATCTACAAATTCTCTGATTAAAAAAATAAGTTTTAGACATGTTCTTTTTAAAACTCTCCAATATGTGAGTTTTTCCTTCAGTCTTTTGCTAATTTCTAATTTAATTGTCTTATATTCAGATGATATGACCTATATAATATTAATTATTTGAAATTTGTTGCCTTAATACATGGATTTTTTTCATGTTCCATGGAACATGAAACATTTTTTTCTTCTCCTGAGTGCAGAAATACATGTTACAAGATCAAATGTGTTAGTTGTATTGTTCAAATCTTCTGTACTCTCACAATTTTTGGTCTGCTTGATCCACCAGTTTCTGAGAGATATATCAAAATCTCCCACTGTAACTGAAGATTTGTCTACTTATCCTTATATTTATGCCAGTTTTTTGTTGTTGTTGTTGTTTTAATTCAAGGCTATGTTATCAAGTGCAAGTTCATGACTGTTAGATCTTCTGGGTGGACTGTTTTTTTGTTTTTTGTTTTTTAGGAGGTACCAGGGATTGAACCCAGGACATCATACATGGGAAGCAGGCACTCAATCACTGAACTACATCCACTCCCCAAAGAGAGTTGGTTCTTTTCATTGTTTGTCTGTCTGTTTTTAGGAGGTACTGGGGATTGAACCCGAGACCTCAAACATGGGAAGCAGGCGCTCAACCACTTAAGCTACATCTTCTCCCCATGTTCTCTTCATTATCATGTAGGCTGGGGTTTCTGAAGGGGCCCAGTAAAAGGCATCTTTCCCTGCCCAGGTTCAGAACAAATTAAGACACAAACAGAAAAAATAAAGAGTAAGACAGTTGGGAGTCAAATATCTCCTGTTAGTGACCAAGGCCGAGCGGGAGCACAGAGCTAAGCGTGAAGATGGAAACGGTCTTCTAACTAAACCCCACAATTAGCCAAACTTACTACCACCCCGTCACAGGCAGGGGTGCTGGGCAGGGCAGCCTCCTCCCATGGGGAGTGCTGAGGGCAGACTTCTAGTGCCTGGGAGCAGAGGAGAATGCCCAGAGGGAGGCCAACTCCCAAGAGAGAAAAAAGGGCAATGAACTGGGGCTACACGTGCCAAGTCCTGGTTCCCAAACTCACCTATCAGATTAGTTCACTCCTCCGCCCCAAGGGAGAAGCAGGAAAAAGGGTGGAGAAAGGCCACTACCCAGGAATGCTCCCTCCACACAGCAAGAAACATAACGAGTAGGGAAGGATTCTCAAATCACAAAGCAGTGCTCTGTTTAACTCTACTGATGGCTTTTTCCTAAAATTCTACTTTGTCTGATATTAATATTGCTACATCAGCTTTCGTGGTTAGTTTTTTTCCCAGTGCATCTTTTTCAATTCTTTTATTTTAAACCTTTCTGCATCATTTGCTTCAGGTATGTCTCTTAAAAGAATATATATAGCTGGATTTTTTTAATCCAATCTGATAGTCTGATATTTTAATAGGCTAATAAATAAATAATCTATTTATACTTACTGTGATTACTAACATATTTGGAATTATTTCTATTATACTGTGTTTTCTATTACCCTGAGTATTCTTCCTTTTTTTTCTCTTCCATTCCTGCCTTCAGTTGAATAAAGGTGTTTTTGTTTTTTTTTTCTTCTTTTCTCTTTTTTAAAAATTCTCTTTACATTCCTCTGCTAGTTGGGAGCTACAGATTATATTTCTATAACTTCCAATACACATATTTACATATTTTTCCACTAAACTCTAAAGTTATTTGTTATCTCTCTCTGAGGGGGAGGGAAATGGGGGCCCATTTTATTTCCCCCTCTTTTTAAACACATAAAAATTACTTCTTTTTTCCCAATCAATAATTAAATTTACCAATATTGTTTACCTATTTCTTGACACTTTAATTGCATCTTTTCTTTGGAGTTCTCTTTTCTTCTGACTGAAGTATATCATTTAAAATAATTCTCAGACAGGGTATTTACTGATGGTTTTTCTGAGTATAGAATTTTAGTTTCACAGTTTTCTTTCTTTCTTTTTTCAAAATTTTAAAGACATAATCCCCCTTTATGAAAGAAAAAAAAAAAAAAAAGACATAATCCCATTGCCTTCCAACAATTACCATAGCTGATGAGAAGTCTGCTCTCAGCCCAGTTGTGATTACTTTATAGATAATCTGTCTTTATTCTCAGGTAGCTTTTAGATTTTCTCTTTATCTTTGATGTTCTAATGTTTCACTTCATTTTGTCTAGAAACATTGTTTTTGTTTTAAATCCCTGCTCAGCACTATGGTATGTGCTTTCTTCAGTTCTGAAAAATTCTCAGCCATTACCTCTTTAGATATTTGTTCTCCACTATTCTCTCTATTCTGTCCTTCTGGAACTCCTAAAAGATGGATGCTGGGGCCACGTAGTCTCTCATCCAAGTATCTAATCTTCTTTTCCATTTATTTCATCTCAACACCTTGTATTCTGCATGAAGTCCTTGAAACTATCTTCCAATCCACAGATTCACACTTTAAACAGACTAGATTTTATCCCACTTATTGAGTTGTGTTATTTCAACAAACTATTTTTTTATTTCCAATAATTCTAATTGTTTTCTTTTTAATACCCATCTGTTCTTGACTCACTTCCCTGTAACATAATTTGCTATCCATTTTATAGATGCTCTTCATCTTCTATCTTTTTAGAATCTTAAACATATTTATTTTAAGTCATTTGAAATTGTTACAGTATTTGCCTTTCATCAGCAGTAAATCCATCTTCCATTTGTTGACATTTTTGGCTGACTTTCTTAATGTCAGTCTGCCCCAGGGATTCTGGAATTTTCCACCCACTTTTCTCTATTCTCAAAGCAAGCCACCCTGGTTCAGGTCTCATCAGGGTTACTGGGTTGTCCAGCTGTTAGGGCACCATTCACATCATACAACCTTGTGGCCCTGGTCATCATGTCTCTTACCTGAATTATTACCTATGATAATCAACTGGTTCATTTCAACAGCCTCCTGACTCATCTTCCTACTTCTAGCCATGCTTCTCCCCTCCAAACCATTTTCCTTATTCTAGCCAGAGTGGTCTTTCTACAATGCAAATTGACATTTCCCTTCAGTAGCTCCCCTACAGCTCTTGGGATAAAATCGAAGCCCCTAAATACAGTCCGTACATGATCTAGTCTTTTCTTACCTCTCCAGCATGACCTCTTAGCCCTGCACTCACTCCACACTCAAGTCATTTTGAACTTCTTTCAATTCTCCCATGCCATCCTGTTTGCATCACCCTCACTAGCCTGTAATGGTCCACATCCACAACAAGACGAGAAAGAATGAGAGCAGGAATAAGAATAGCTAACATGTACAGAACGCTCTCTATGGTCAAGTAAAAGTACAAGCTTAATCCCTACAGTATCCCTATCCCTAGACAAAGTCTGACACATAATAAACCTTAGTTAAACAAAGGCTGAATGAAAAAATGAATTTCCTGTTATCCATCCTTGTATTTATTATATAACTCTTTCTAGGCTATAGTAAATTATTCTTTTACTAGACTGCTTGGATTTGAGTCTCTGGGAATGGTATTTTGTTTAGAATCTTTACTTCTCTATTAATAAGGAATAATGGTCCTTCGTATTGTTTTGGTTTGGGTTTTTTTGTTTTGTTTTGTTTTGTTTTGCATCTTATTTCTCTCTTTCT
Source organism: Cabassous unicinctus (assembly GCA_029593785.1). NCBI lineage: Eukaryota > Metazoa > Chordata > Mammalia > Cingulata > Chlamyphoridae > Cabassous > Cabassous unicinctus. The sequence continues at coordinate 2,727 of JAQZBX010031224.1, read as the reverse complement.
TTTTTTACATGATGATCTTTTAAACATTGTTAAATTGATTGGGAGGCTTTCTATAATTTTCTTTTCTCTTGAACAGTTTAAATAGCATAAAATAGCATATAATTTGCTCCTTGAATGTTTAAAATACCTACCAGCAATGCCTTCTAGATCTAAAAACTTTTGGAAAGAAAGTTCTTCGAGAACTTTTTCAATTCATTCCATATTATTGATCCGTTCAGGTTTTCTTTCTCAAGTTAAATTTGGTAATGTATACTTTCTTATAAAATCATCCATTTCAAATAAAAAAATTTCAATTCAATACCATGGTTTGAAAATAGTACACATTAGCAATTGTTTAATCTTCTTCACTTCTGTGGTTATATGCTTTTTCATGTCTAAATTTGTGTTATTTTCTTTTTTTAAAATCTATTTTAGACTAGCTAGTTACCTATTTTGTTGTCATTTTGTATCCCAGAGAAGTAATCTAGATTTATTTATCAAGTCTAGTATTCTTATTTCTAATACATTTATTTCTGCTTTAATCTTTAACTTTTTCCTCTTATTTTCTTTAGGTAATAATAGAGTTAATAATAATAATAACAGCTACCATTATTGAGAAGCTACAACGTGTCAGGCCCTGGCACATAATAAGTACTCAGTAAATCTAATCATTACAAAACCGTGAAATGCAGATAGTACCATCACTATTTCATAGATAGGAAACTGAGGCAGGGAGAGGTTACCAACAACCACAACAACTTGCAAAGATCATTATTTCTTATTTAAGAAGAAGCCATTTAAGGCAGTGGATTTTATTCTAAGTACAGCTTTAAATGACACAACTCATAAGCTGTATGTGTAATATTGTAAATATCACTATTTTTTAAAATATTCTGTAACTGCAATTTTAATTTCCTCTTTGGTCCAAAAGTTATTTAGGAAAAGTGTTGAGACTGTTTATTTCTAAGTGGTTAAGTGTTTTTAAAAAAAACTTTTTAAAATTTATTTCTAGTTTTATTTCCAAGTTGTAACAGAATATATCCTATGAAGTATCTACTTTTTGAAGTTTATTTAGATTTACTCAAAAGACTGATTCCTAAATCTACCTGTCTCAGGAACTACCTGCAAGATTTTAAAAAATAGAACATTTAACTAACTATCCAGCTTAAATTTAAAGAAAAAGAAGCAAAGCATATTAACAGTTCACAGAAAATAAATACAAGTGGACCTTAAATACACAAAGAGATGTCCAACATCACTCATAATAAGATTATGGCAAATCTAAACTACACTAAGATACCATTTTCACCCCCATCAGATTGGCAAAAATCCCATATTTAACAAAACATTCTATTAGAAAGGCTTTGGAGAAACAGACACTCATATACACTGCTGGTAAGAGTTCAAATTCATATGACAGAAGGCATTTGGCAATATCTTTTAAATTCAAATATATTTATGTTTGACCCAGCTATCTCACTTCTGAGAATATATCTTAATCTGTACAAACTGACATCTGTACAGGGTTATTCATCACACCATTATTTGTGATATCAAAAGATTGACAATGGCTATCAGTAGGTGATCTATTACGTAAGTTATTCCACAGCCATGCAGTGGACTACTACACAGCAGTAAAATGAATTAAGAAAGCTCACTATGTACTAATATAGAAAGCTCTCTCAGATATATTGCTAAGAGAAGCAAGCTACAGAACAGTATGTTCTACAGAATACGACTTTTTGCATTTTAAGGGGGAGAAAATAAGAATATATATATAAATATAAAAGTCCCATAGAGGCATATGAATTTTAATTAATTTAATTGATATTTAATTCACATGAATTACATTTTTAAAATTTAGTGGTTGGAGCCTGGAATTCTGGGTTTTGTTTGTTTTACTTTGCTATGTTTTAAAGCTCTGAGATCATTTTTATGTATCAGATCCACAGTAAACCACTAGCCTAGAATGTAATCAATTTGCATAAATATTCCACAGACATTTTAAAAGAAGCAATAATCTCTGTTTAGAGGATCAAAGCTTAATAGCTAGATATAGATACATATAAAGAAAAATTTTAAAAATCAACATAATAAATAATATTAATGAGATTTTCTGCATCGTTTCATTTTTCTCCTAGTTGATCTGTTAAGTGATGAGAACTGTGTTAAAATCTACTACTCCATACTTTAATCATTTTTTCCATATATATGCTATATTATGGTATAGAAAGACTCGAGAAATATCTTTATTGTGGACTTTACCTGTTCTGAATAGACAAGAACCCTCTTTATTATAGCAATTGCTTTTTTTTTGCCTAGAATTCTACTTTTCTCTATTAATATTACCTATTTTTTCTTTTCACATTTGTTTGTGGTGTCTTTTTCTGAACACTTTTCTTTTTAAATGTTCTGTGCTACTTTCTTTAATAAGTTTTTATATCTTCACACATACATATATATACACACATAATTTTATAAACATACAGCACATACATGCACAGAGAAAGTGAGCAAGGTGGATTTGTGGGTTTTATTGGGGGCGGGGGAGTGACCCAAATTGAGAATTCTTTCTATTTAATAGTGGAATTTAATTCATTTATATTTATTATCATCCCATATGTACTCAGACTTCTTTCTATCATCATATTTACTAGTTTATGATTCCTTTATTTTCTTTTTCTATGTATAGGTATTCCCATATTTCATATACACATAAATATTTTTTTTTCGTTGTCTTCCTTTATT
>JAQZBX010031223.1:0-26436 GCA_029593785.1 Cabassous unicinctus | reverse complement strand
TGGGAAAAGCTGGGTGAAGTTTCACAGGGTATGCAAAGCAGGCTAACTCTAAATGGCTAAAAGTTGGTTATTTGGGTTATTTTTAAAACAACTGGATGTGTAAGAATTTGTTTGGCAGGCTCACAGGTTTTCTAATGGACCCAGGCTGCTTGAAGAAGTAAACACTACACAAAGCCAATACACAAAGGCCATCTTTTGCTCATTTATATAACAACATGGTAGGCATTAAAGAAATACTGGTTTTCTTTCTTTTCCTTTCTATCACAGAACATATCACAATTTATAAATATACTTTATTTGTCCAGCTCCTCTTCTAAACTGTTCACTCCAAGAGGGCAGAGACTGGGTCTGTTTATCTCCTGAGGTTTAGCCCAGTGTTATATACACAAGAGACATTCAAAACTAATTGTTAAATGAATAAATGAATGAAATCAGTGGATGTTTCTCAGTTCATAACCTTCAGTAACCACAAGCTTTTTTCTGAGTACCTCTTTTGTCTATCCAAAAGAAACATCTCTTTCTCTTTCTTTTTACGTTGTTGCTTCTAAAATCCCCTAGGAACCAGGACGAAAACTCCCTTGCAATGTCGGGCTTCTCTTCTCAGTAGTCTTTCCTCACCTTTGATCTTAACCTGAAATTCCCAATTCCAAATTAAACCTTACTTTCAAGCAAGCTTAGCTTGAGAGTAGCCTTTCATTATTTTTCACAAGTTTAGGGTGGAGAGGGCCTGCTCCCTTCTCTTTTTTTGTGCTTTCTCCCCATTGATTCAGAAGGCAGCGACTGTACTTGCTCTTTGTTTTGCTTGGTATATAAAAAGAGCACAAATAATTTTACTGAATGAATAAATGAAGTATCTTTAAATAATAACACATATAGAATCCAACAAAAGTCACCACATTAACAAAGGACCAAACAGACCTAAAATTTCGGAAATCATTATATAAATCTAGAGATGAGCCTAGTGCTGTAGTAATTCCAGTCAATTCTGGGCAATAATGTATTTGTTAGAGTTTGGGAAAACCATAAATACCACCTAACTATTGAATAGTTTTGTTTAGTCACATTTATCAATACATGAATTGGACATTAAATAGATTTCCAGGATCCCAGGTTAAGGCTAAAAATTCTATTCAGCAAGATTTCTTTCTATATGGATAGAGAAGTTAGTCTTCTGTTAACTTCAACATATAACTACAATAAGTTACACAAGTTAGGTACAAGCAGTCAAATACACTGGGGCAAAATGTGATGCCTATCGTTAAGTAGGGACAATTTTTGAAGCACAAAAATGGTACTTTGAAATTAAGATTTTTGAGAAGAAAGCACTACTCTAAATCATATCTTTAATTCCAAGTTTTCAATTTTTGTTGTTGTTGTTAAAGAAGTTTTATTTTCCCTTTTACAAAGCAAGCACAAAGCATATTAAAGTTAGTCATTAAAGATTAGCTAATCTTTTTTTTTTTTTTTTTTAATCTAAAGCTGGCAACTGGAATGCCTTGCTTTGCCATTTCTTTGATCTTGTGAAGGAAATGTGCTCACTTTACTGTAAAAGATGAAGAGTTATGGGGTTCTGAAAGTGTTACAATTTAGGGGAGACTTTGATGAGGTAAAAGTTACAAAGAAGAACATGACTTATTAAATTCCTCCTCCCTTGCCTCTCTAGAGGAATAAATAACTGAAAAGTTTCCACGTACTATTCTTGGGGATTAGTGGTTGAGAAACAGGAAAGGAAGCTTGCAGTGTTTCCACATTGGGCAGTCTCTTTTGGGTGAGTCATTCTTGAATCTAGATTCTGGAAAATGGCTTTCAAATTTTGGGGAGGAGACAGCCCCATTCACAAACATTACCTGTCCTCTCTGCCCTACTGCTGCCCTGAATTCTGATTTGGTGGATCTTACTAGGTTCCAGGCAGGAGCATTTTGAAAAAAAAAAAATTCTTTGTTGATTCTGATATTCTTCCACACACTTCACCCCTCAATCTTGATTTCAAAGATCACTTGCTGAGACAGTTCCATCCATCTGCCCCATGGGATCTAAGCCACCTCTCAATCGGAAGCAGAGTGGAATCACCACCTCCAAATCCTCAGAATTGAGGAATGAACAAACTTAAGGGGGAAGGCGACTATGGACTAAAGCAGACTTTATTATTCTAGTAATGGAGGAACTTGTCACATTGATATAAAGACAGTGGTCACCAGAGGAACTGAGGGGAGGGAGAGGGAAGAATAGGTGTAACATTTGGCACTTTTGGGACATTGGAATTGTTGTGTATGATACTGCAATAATGGATACAAGCCATACACATTTTGTAAAAACCTGTAAAATTGTGCCGTGAAAAGTGTAAATCATAATGTAAACTAAAGACGATGGTTAGTAGAAATGTTTCAAATATATGTTCATCAATTGTAACAAATGCACCACACTAATGAAAGATGTTGTTAATGGGGGGAAAGTGTGGAAGGGGGAGGGGATGGGGTATATGAGAATACCCTATTTTGGATATAACTTTTATGTAATCCAAAACTTCTTTAAAAATAAAGAAAAAAAAAAAGATCACTTCTGAAATGGGCCCAGAAAAGTTTAAGTAAACACCCAATGGTTTGTAATACTCATATTTTTCAATTTCAAGTTCAACTTCCTTGTGAATTAATATACATAGAAATGATTGCAATACATAATGCAGGCAGGCATTATTGTAAGCACTTTACACATACTAACATAATAAAACTATGAAGTAACATATTATCCCCATAGTACAGATAAACTGAGGCATAAAACGTTGAAGACAAGACTTGAACTTAGAAAGAGCAGCCCCAGAACTCACCCTCTGTATTAGTCAGCCAAAAGTGGTGCTGATGCAAAATACCAGAAATCGGTTGGTTTTTATAAAGGGTATTTATTTGGGGTAGAAGTTTACAGTTACCAGGCCATAAAGCATAAGTTTATTCCTTCACCAAAGTCTGTTGCCACGTGTTGGAGCAAGGCAGCTGCCGACATTTGCCAGGGTTCAGGCTTCTTGGGTTCCTCTCTTCCCAGGGCTGCATTTCTCTCCAGGCTCAGCTCCTCTGTTTCCTCCACAAGGTCAGCCATAGACTACGAGGCTCTCTAGGCTTTGCCTCTCTCCACAAGGCCAGCTGTGAACTCTCAGGTGAGTGGCTCGTCTCTTTTCCCAGGGCCTTCTCTCCTTCATCAGAACTCCAACATCAAAAACTCCAACTCTGTCCTTTGCCATGTCTTTTATCTTTGAGACCCCACCCACCAAGGGGCAGAGCTCAATGCCCTACTGATGTGGCCCAGTCAATGCCCTAATCATGACTTAATCATGCCCAGATGAACAGACCACTTTACAAGCATAATCCATTATCTATTTTTGGAATTCATAACTACATCAAATTGCCAAACTGCTATACCCTCTTTAGCACTGTACAATATTATACATGTACTATATATTGAAAACTGTCTGTTAATCCAGTTACTATTTTATATGCAGAGGCACTTACTAATTTTCAAAATGATAACATTTCAGTTATTCTAAAAAAAGCAAATATCCAGTTTCAGTACAATAACTTTTCTATTTTTGTCTTTGAAAAAATTTTCCCTACAGTGGCAAACATCTTTCTTTGCTACATTTTTCTTATCTTAAAATCATGCTAAAGAATAAAGTTAAATCATTTATTACATAGTTTATCTAATCTAGATAATGGATTTGAAGGCAAGTCCATAAATCAAGTGTAGGTAATAGTAACTTGAAAACTTTTGGTGTACATATATATGCTGTGATTTTTTTTTTTTTTGAGAGCCAAATCTCACTTAATTTCTTTCAAAATGGAACATATTTTCATTGTTTTTATTATTTGACTAGGTTTATTCAATTCTATAAATTCAAGATAGAAAATTCCATTCAATTCTCTTAAGATTGAGAGTAATGACTTCTTTAAGATCACAGGCTGAAAAATTATAGTATAATATAACTCCATTCCAAATATATCTGAACTAGTTCTTATAGCAAAAAGTATCTGCTTTTTATTAAATTATATATGTGAGACCAGGGAAATATGTTGTAATAAAGATAACCTTTGGAAAGCAACAAATTTCAAATGGTATTCTTTCATCTCCCCCATAGCATATCTTTACACTGTCAAAAACCAATTTTTTAGAAGTAGTATATTTCAAGCACCATTTATTTCAACTCACTATAGAACATTGCCTTTTATTTCATTTGATAAATATCTATCAAACTTATATTCTAACCAATTTAATCTTGATTATTTTTACAATTTTAATTACAGTTGTGTTTATTAAGCGCATATCAATTGGACTTCACATTTAAGTGCCCTGTGATGAGTCTTTAGTTTGTTATAAGTATGTTCCTTATATATTCTTTCACCCTTGTAAATTGTATTTCATTTTATTCTGGAAAAGCTGGTTCTGATTTGGATTTCATTTGTTTGTATTTCATTATTTTTACCTTTTAAACTTTCCAATCCATAGCTTTCCATTTCTAATTCTTTCTAAATGCCAATTTTAATCTTTTATTTTAAAAATAATATTGTGGTAGTTTGAGTCTTTGGTGGACCCCAGAAAATTGTGCTCTTAAATTGGTCTAGTCCTGTGCATGTGGGACCCTTTGATTAGATTGGATTGGATTGGATTCAGTCAAGGGCCATTTGATTAGATTGCCCTCTTACTGGAGTCCTTTATAAATAGAGGAATAAAAAGCCGCAGATACAGAAAGTTGCACAGACAGAAAGAAACACCCAGAAGCTGAAAGAGAAGGCCTGGGAGCCAGAAAGTGAAATCAATAGAACACGGAAGCTTAGAAGAGCCACTGAAGCCAGAAGCTGAAAGCAACCAGGCCTGGAAGGGAGGGGAGAGATGAGCAGACACTGCCATTGTGCCCTGCCATGTGCCTGATCGTCCGTAGGTGCAGCTCAGGGAGACAGCATCTCCTGATGAAGTCTTGATTTAGACATTTTTCTGGGTCTTGAAAATGTAGCTTTTAAATTAATAAGTCCCCATTGTAAAAGCCAACCCATTTCTGGTGTATTGCTTTGGCAGCCTTTAGCAAACTAAAACAAATATCATTCATGTTTCTCTTTCTTATGGATGTACTCACATGTCTTGGTTTGCCTGGGTATCATTTTCTAGCTTTCATGCACTTACAAAACTTGCTGTTTACACAGTTGCCTGCACAGGGAGGTGCTCATCAAATATTGACTGACTTGTGGAATTACTGCAAAAACTAATCCACTGTAGAAACCAAAGCAACTTTTATGTAATATGTAATCTGTTTAGAACATTCAGGCATTGTCCAATCAAGGAATCAGCAGAGATGCTTTCTCAGTGTCCTGCCATGTGGTGATACAAGAAGGCCACTAATCTCTGCCGAGGTCTCTGCCTCCCCCCACAGAATCTACAGTCTCCTGGAGCTCAGCTGTGGACAACCAGGCCTCTTCTCTTAGTCTTGGCTGCTCCGCTTTCTTCCCAAATTCAGCTGTGAGCTATCAGGCATATGGCTCATCTCTCCCTGGGCCTCAGCTCTGAGTCTCTTGGGGCTTCTCTCCTCAGCTGTGGTGAACCTGGAGCTCATCTGTGATGAACCTGGAGATCTTTCTTTTACATTGCAAGATCAAATATGGCAGCTCCCTTTTCCTGTGTTTCTCCATTTATATCAGCTCCATTAAGAGGGTGGAGACTCAGCCTGAGTCACACCTCCCTCCTGATGGAATACAATCAAAAGAGTCTCACACTCACAGGACCAGACTAGTTCAGAAACATCATCTTTCTCTTTTGGGCATTCACAAGAGTCTCACATGCACAGGAATAGATTAGTTCAAACACATAATCTTCTCTTTTTGTCACAACCGTTATGGCAACTCTCTGGCTGTTTATTATAAAACCAAGCATACATATACCCATGACACAGAAATTCCAATCCCAGGTATTTACCTAATAGAATTAAAAACATATCACAAAAGACATCTATAAGAATATTCACCGAATTTTAGCCAAAACTTTATGGAAACACCTTAAATACTCCTCAATAGTAGAATGGATATACAAATGGTGATATATTCAGAACATGGAATGGTATTAAGCAATAAAAAGAACAACTATTGATACATGTAACAGGGTAGAATTAAAAAAAAACATTGAGCAAAAGAGCCATTGTGCACAGTAGTAAATACTATTGAAATAGTATGATTTCATTTATAAGAAGTTCTAGAATATGCAAAATTATTCTATGATGAAAAATATCAAAATAGTTATCTCTGGGGAGTTGTTGCAGTGTTTTACTGCCAAAGGTCATGAGGAAAATTTCTGAGGAAGTGGTAATATTGTGTATTTAGCTATGGTATTGGGTTGCAGTGATGTATTCATTTGTCAAAACTCCTTGAATGATGCACTTAATATCTGTGCATATCATGGTATATAGATTTAATCTGAAAGAAGCAAACATTAAACTCTAGGTAATGATGGGCAAACCTGAAGTCTTTATAGGGAAGTGTACTTCCTTATAGTTGTACTGCCTGCAGTACATCTATACAGTACATTTGTAGTACATCAAAAATAAGATAGGTTGATGGAATGGATTGATAAGAATAATAAAATACTAATCTCAGCATTTAGAAAATTAGTGTAAGGGTATTCCCTGTAAAAATCTTTCATTTTTCTGCATGCTTGAAAGTTTTTATTATAATATATTAATAAAAAAAGAAATGTAAGATATTAATTTTTAGTTATTCATTTCTAGCATTCTTCAGCCTAATGCATGTACTGGCTTGGCCTTTATTCCTGATAATACAAGAGGACAATTGTAAACATTTGATATTTTAGTCAATGAACATCTAAGTACTATTTGAAGAAGGCATGTGAAACCCAGTATCTAAACATGCAGAATGCATGTCAGCAAATTGGAAGAAAATTTCTGAAGATAATCATTGAGAACCCTTAAAAGGAATTCTGTACTTCAATGTTCATAATTGCACAGAGGTTGATATTTTGTGTGGAAAAATGGATATCAACCTATCAGAGTTGAAAAGGAATACAGAAAAGTCCGACTAAATGTAAAGAACATTTAGGAATGTATGGCATAAAACTTTAAGACGTATGAAGTAAAAATTCTAATGGCTAAATTTTAATTGGTGATTATATTCTTAATGTTAAAATGGTACATCTTACATTTAATGGCATTTTAGATTTAATAAAATATGGTATCTGTGAGTTCCTAATATGTTTTAGACATCATGCTATGCTATGTTAGATAGTGATGAATAAAATACAATCCTTGACATTGAGAAGTGCAAAATTTAGGGAAAAATATACCAGGGAGACAAATATAATATTAATAGTAAAATAATTGTGCCATGTGAGTCCACTCTATAGGAAAATCTAAACTTACCTGATTTTGCCTGGGAGAGCTTCCAAAAAGAAGTGATTAATATTTAGTTATAAAGGCCGATTAGCAATTCACTAAGCTGAGAAGACAGGAAAGAGTTGACTAGAAAAATAAGCATCAAATAAAATATATAAATGCAAGAAGGAACAGAATGTTTCAAAAGTGATGAAATGTTTGACAGGCAAGAGCATAAGAGTTGTGGGAGGAACTGGTGTTCTATGAAGGTAAGATGGGTTTACTTTTAAAGTGTCCTCTATGCCATGGAGAATATGGTTGCCAAACTGTGGACCTGGAGAGTCTGCATCATGGTGAAGAACTGATAAAAATAAGCCCGTTCTCATATTTAGTTCTTCCAGTCAAATTATGTATTTTTCCATTGACTTTCATTGTTAGGTATAAACAAGAATTTCTTACAGTGTTGAGCTGAGTTATTGAGAGTTACTCAATGTTGTATTCATATAGTAAAATTACCATACTGCCCGAGTTTCTGAGAACTAAAATCCAATACTCTGCCAGATATCAAGCAATTATTGCCAGCATTGCACATTTTCCAGGGCACAGGCATGCCTATATATAGAGAGTTGAAATTCTTACAGATTGAAGAAAGACTGCATATTGAACATCTCCTTTCTACTGCTTAGTATTTGTCTACTCTTCAAGTATTAGAATCCCATTTTTTCTCCAGGAAATGAAATATCTCTCAAGACCAGTTTGTGTGAGATATTTTTATTATTTTGATTCCAATTCTAGGTCCAGATTTAGCCATACAAATCAGACCTGTCCAAATATGACATCATATTATTCCATATTGATTGGTTTAGCATGGTTATGTCACAATTCAACAAAGAGATACAGGCTAGGACTTTTGAAAATATATTTTCTCTCTCTGTCTCTCCTTTGTAATTTAACCTGAAATATGTGGAATTAGTGTTACTGAAAGCCATCTTGAAATCAAATGTAGCCCAACATAGAAGTTTCCATAGAGGAAAATATAGCTCAAAATAGAGTGCAATCACAGTTTTTGTGCTCTTGAATTAAGCTATTCTTGTATTTATAATCTTGGACCTATCAGATATGTTAACCAATAGTCTCCTTTTACCCAATCCAATTTGGGGTCTGTTTTCTTAAACCACAGAAATTGTTAAATACAGTTGTTTAGTGTTCAGAGAATTTTCAGTATTGAGGAATCCTAGTTTTCAATTTCTTCTACTCTAGATTTGTTGACAAAGTGCCTGGTTCAAGTCCTGATTCTGACACCCATTATATGATTGCCAGCCACCAGACCTCTCTGTTTTCTTAGCAGTAAATTAGCAATAAAAATATATCTTACTTTTTTGTGAGGAATAAATGAGGTGATAAATGTAAAGAGCTTAGTAAGTCTTTCATATGTTAAATAACTGTTAGCTGTTATTACACTTAATGATGAAGTGGATTATTATTAATTTTGAATGATGGATATTTGGTTTATTCCATAGTGTGTTTTGTTACAAATTGTTTGTTTGCTTTGCTGCTGAAAAGCAGAAACCATAAAATGTGTTGGCTTATCTATGGGAATTTATTAGCTTATAAGCTTACAATTTTGAGAGCATGAAAATATCCAATTCTAGACCTCATCAAGAAGATGCTTTCTTCCTAAAGACTGACTTCTGGTGATCCTGGACTCCTTTGTCACATGGCAAGGCATATGGCAGCATCTGCTGGTCTCTTCCTTCTCTTCCAGGTTTCATTGCTTTCAGATTCTTGCTTCTGTGGCTTTCTCTCTCTTTGTCTGAAATTCATTCTCTTATAAAAGGACTCCAGTAAAAGGATTAATACCCACACTGAATGAGGTGGGTCACATCTTAAGTTAAGATCCTATTCATCAAAAGATCTTACAATAGGTCTGCACACACAGGGATGGATTAACTTTAAGGACATACATTTCTGGAGCACATACAGCTTCAAACATCATACAAATATACTTATTTTTGACCTGCAATTTCTCAATTATTGAATTTAAAGGTTTTGTAGTAGTGTAGCCAAATCAAATCATCCATATTGCTATTTCTAAAGTTTTTGTAAACATAATCACTTCCTACAAATTATTTTGTACAATGATATGTCATTGGTGACATATCATAGTCTGTGAAATTCTGTTATTTAAGTGACTTATAAAAAATGATCCAAGGAGAGTAATAAATTACTGGATTAATTATATATATGCTCTTACTCTTCTAATGGTAAATTAGTAACACACACATTTTTCATTCAGTTGTTTTTTCAAAGGGAACGTAGGCCAAGTGTGTCATTGTCAAAATTATATTGAGAACTGTTTTTAAGTGATGGGACTTAGTTAAGATTTTTAATGTAGGTCAACAAAAAGAGCGGCTATGTTTTAGAAAAAGAAAATAAGTGGGTATATTAGTCAGCCAAAGGAGTGCTGATGCAAAGTACCAGAAATCTGTTGGCTTTTATAAAGGGTATTTATTTGGGGTAAAACCTTACAGTTACAAGGCCCTAAAGAGTCCAACTCAAGGTACCATAAGAGGTACTTTCTCACCCAAAGTCTTTTGCCATGTGTTGAAACAAGATGGCGGGTGGCGTCTGCAAGGGTTCAGCCTTCCTCTTCCCTATTCAGGCTCCGTGGGTCCAGCTTTTTCTGATTATCAGCTGTAGCCTGGCATGGGGCTCGTCTCTCTTCCCAGGGCTCATTTCTTTTGGGTCTCAGCTGCTCTGTTTTCTTTACAAGGTGAACTGTAAACTATCAGGTAAATGGCTCGTCTCTCTTCCCAGGGCCTCTGCTGTGTCTATGGAATGGTCTCTCTTCCTCTGTGTATCTTCTCTGTGTATCTACTTCTCTCTCCTTGATTGAGCATCTGTACATATTTAGCCCACAAAAGGGGGTGGGGACTCAAACCGAGTTGCCCTAATGATGTGGTCAAATCAAAGCCCCAGTCTTAACATAATTTAATCAAAGGGATCTCACCTGAACCCAATGCAATCAAAGGGTATCACGCCCAGGGGAACAGAGCAGTTTACAAACATAATCTCTCTTTTTGGAATTCATAAATAATCTCAAACTGCCACAGTGGGTCAGTAGCTAGCAAGATGAATTGAGAGGATGAAAATATTGGAAATTGATTTAAGGAAAAAAAAGTGGGAACTGGGTTGATTAAGAAAGACAGTAAAAGTCTGAACTATATGTTTTGTGTGCCTTGCTTACCAACTCTGTCCATTATACTGTGATCCCTTTGAGAGAAGAAATGAAATCTTAATCACTTTTTTGTTCCTAGGAACTAGCAGAGTATATCATACATAGGTATTCAAAAGATGTCGCTTCTAAATTATTTTTCCTGACTTTTCCAATGTAAGAAAATTGTAATGACAACTAACTTCTCATTGCATTATGCAAGGAGAATCTGCTTTCATTTTACAGGAAAGATATATAACATACATTCTAGTGGGATAGACATCTTTAGAGAGATTATCTTTTGGGTTATTCTATTTAAATAGATAAAATATTATGAACAAATCTATGCTCTAGTTACAATATAGTTAATGGAAGTAATAATTATATTGAAAACATAAACTGAACAGGCAAATATTTTCTATAGAAGAAATGTAAAGCTTGTCTCTATTAGATGAAAGTGGTGTCAAAGAAGATATGGGTTTATAAAGTTCATTTAACCAATTCATATGTGCTAACCATAAAGCCTTTGCAAAAATCACAGAAACACTTGTCTTTCATAAAGGATACATTTTGATATTTTGAATAAACTACAAGCTCTCTAACTAGTTATATATACATATATGCAAATTTTGTCATATTTTCTCCTGTAAGTCTCTTTTCTTAAACTAAAGGGTAAAACTGGGAGCAGTAATTGATACTAAGGAAAATATGACATCTCTAAGCTTATTGTGTAGTTCTATGTTTTATTTGATCACACATAAGATTGCAATCTCCAAGGCTGGGTTTTCTATACTCACTGTTATAGTCAAATGTCCAGCATAGTGACCCAGTCATAGTGGAAAAAAAAATTAGAATGAATGAATGAATGAATGAATGAAGATACTGTTCTTCATTTAATTCAGATGGTTATTATAGCAGATGTAGATTAGTATATTACATGCATAGAAATAATGAAACAAGTGGCCTGTCCCCAGTATTAATTCTGCCCTAGTTCCCTGGCACTGACATGTAAATTCCAAGCTAACTGATATCCTCTTGGCAACCTAGAATTCTCTATTCTCAGGAGCTTTTGGGCTGAATGTGATCTATCTTGTACATCCTTATTTTTAGACTGCCCAGTTTCCACAATCCACCTATGCCTCTCCTGCCCATATCTAAATGTACCTGCCAAAATAAAGATTGCATAATGGTTTTAATATAATGTAATCTTGTGCATCCCCCAAAATATGGATGGGTCTGTCCATGACCTTAAAATATACCACATTGAAAACCTCCTTTTCTGCCTGCATGTGAAACTGACTTTGTGAAAATTCAGGGAAGTATCTCTCTAGGATTCTCTGAAAAATGCTTACTTCACATTTGTTTAGGTAGGAAAAAAAGTGATTGAATGATTACTATGCATCAAGCACTGAAAGTATGAAGTCGAATAATAAAGGATCCCTACACTCATCACCTAGAGGTTCAAATGTTAAAACTATCGCTACCCAGGGTTCACCTTTGGCCCACTGAATCGAAATCCCTGGGTGAAAGTGTGTAAGTAGTAATATAAGGGAAGTAATATTATATCTTAATTTTAGAGGTGAGACAATTAAGGTACAGAGAGTTTAAGAAACTTGCCACAAATCACACACAGCTGATATGCAAAACTATTGTGTTAGGCGAAACACCTCCCAAAAATATACATGACCTAAACTGTAGAATCTATACATCTGTTATCGTACATGGAAAGGAGGAATTAAGGTTGAAAATCAACTGACCTCAAAATCTGACGTTAATATTGGCTTATCTAGGTTGATCCAATGTAATCACAAGCATACTTTAAAATGGAACAGGGAGGCTGAAAAGGAAGTCAGGATCAGGGATTTGAAGATGTTAAGAAGAGGCCACAAGCCAAGGAATGCAGGCAACCTCTTGAAGCTGAAAAAGGCAAGGGAACAGCTTCTCTCTCCAGCCTCCAGAACTAACACTGTCTTCTTAGCTCTGTGAGGCCCATTTCATATATCTGACCACCATAACTGTAAGCTAATAAAATGCGTGTTAAGTAACAAAGTTTTTGGTAATTTGTTACATCAGCAACAGGAAACTAATATAACTATATGGTAAAATGGAGGTTATGCAGAAGGGAAGTTATAAAAATATAAAAGTTACATATGGATTTATAACAAAAAAATCTGCCCTTCCTCATTCCAGCCAAACCTCCCTTACTCTGAATCCATCTATATGGATATTTCCTGTTTTATCAACTCTAAATGTTACAGACTTTTTCCTTGCTATGAAGCATTCACACATACCTCCACTCCCTGATTATTGATAGTTTCTATCAGTCATGATCTGGTTAGGAAAGAAGATTCTATTCCAAATATTTCAACATAAAAGCTTAAATGTGGTATCAGGGCTTGCACATATGCGTAGATTTGGGAAAGTCAAGGTTAGGAAAGCCACTTATGAAGGTCAGAGAAGATGACTCTATGAGTCTCAGGCTTAACAAGCAAACTAGGTGATTCTCAAGAACTTGCTGTTCCTTTTCTTCTCAAGAATCTCTGAGAAGTTTCCATTCTCTGTATTAGTATCCAGCAGCAAAGTGGGTAGTATTTAAGATTTTACCTATAAGCTGTGAGCCTCACACCTCCCAATAGATTTCAGCTGCCTCAAGAGAATGGCTCCCCTTCTTGCCTGTGTAGCCAACCAGGAACCAGGAACCAGGAACCATACAGAAATCTGGGAAATGTAGTTCCTGGTTCTTCTCAGTAATACAGAGTAGACCTAAAGGGAAGGTAGAGGTGCTATAAAGTGGACAACAGAAATCCAGCCAGTTATTTTATCTGTTGTTTTTGTGCACTTAAATACTTAAAACTTTATTTCTTGTCCCACTTAGTTTCTACAGCATTTCTTGATTCATCTCTATGAAGAGAATAGAAGGATCCTTACCCTTTTTTCTACCTCTTCTCTCCATCACAGCTAATAAATATTTTAGAATTGTACCTTTATTTTACAGCCATAGTTGATAATATTCATATACTGTTGTGTAAGCATAAATAAATCTTGCACTTTTGTTTAACAGATTCCAAAAGTTGAAAACAAATAAATTCCATTTTCATTATTATAACTTTGTTAATATTGGTCACTGTTGACAAAATCATGTAGCTCAGATATGCTATTTGAAGGAAAATGTTTTTAGAGTCAAGGTCAAATATATGTTTTTTTTCTTACATCCTATAGTCATTTAAACCATGCCACATTTTAGTATGTTTCATATTTGCACCATGATTTTTTCAGACTTTTTCTTTTTGATGTTTCTACTTGCCTTCCTCCTCCTCCTTCCTCCCTTTCTCTTCTTTCTCCCGCCCTCTGTTTTCTTCCTCCCTCCTTCTCCTTCCATTCTTCCTTCCTTGCTTTCTTCCTTCCATGCTTCCTTTCTTCCTTCCTTTATCCCTTCCTTCCTTCCAGGAAGCAGGATTCTGAAGAGAAAAGAACTCTAAAGAAAGCAGAATGACATATATTCACAGAAAAGGAAGCCCATGACATCCACCTACAATAATCAGTTCAGGTTCTTCTTATACATGGAGAAAGTATTAAAAATCAATAGAAGTGTGAAGAAAATCAGAAGCATGAGAGGACCAAAATAACACAATTTGTTCTATAAATAGACAATTCAGAAAACAGAAATACACTCAAGCATTGTAGCAGTTTGGCAGTTGATATAGTTATGAATTCCAAAAATAGATATTGGATTATGCTTGTAAACTGGTCTGTTCATCTTGGCATGATTAAGTTATGATTAGGGTGTTGACTGGGTCATGTCAGTAGGATGTTGTGCCCCACTCCTTGGTGGGTGGAGTCTCAAAGATAAAAAGACACGGCAAAGGACAGAGTTAGAGTTTTTGAGGTTGGAGTTCTGATGCTAAGATTTAATGCTGGAGCCCCGGGAAGTAAACACACAGAGGAGCTTGGTTGTGAGGAAAGAGAGAAGGCCCCGGGAAGAGAAACAAGCTGTTTGCCTGATAGTCTACAGCTGACCTTGTGAAGAGCTGAACCTGGAGACAAGCAAGCCCTGGGAAGAGAGGAACCCAAGAAGCCTGAAACCTCGCAGACGTCGGCACTCATCTTGCTCCAACACGTGGTAATAGACTTTGGTGAAGGAAGAAAGTTATGAGTTATGGCCTGGTAATTGTAAGCTTCTACCCCAAATAAATATCTTTTATAAAGACCAACAGATTTCTGGTATTTTGCATCAGCACCCCTTTAGCTGACTAACACAAGCATCCTCAGGGAGATTAAAGTTAAAATATTTTGCCCTCGGGAGCAGATGCGACTCAAGCCTGCTTCTCCCACATGGGAGGTCTCAGGTTCATTCACGGTGCCTCCTGAAAAAAAACAAAAACAAGCAACAAACAAAACAAATGAAAAAACCAACTCAGGGAAGCCAATGTGGTTCAGTGGTTGAGTGCCAGCTTCCCATATATGAGGTCCCGGGTCCAATCCCCAGCCCCCAGTATCCCCCCCAAATTTGCCCTCATATTGCTCTTGAGACATATTTTCAACTAACTTCCTTAATTTGTGATGTTTTCTTCTAATTTCCTGATGATTTCAAGCTTGGAGTTTTTTCAAGTGTTTGGTGGCACATACACTTCTGTTTTTTCTAAAGGCCCTTCATGTACTTTCATTGTTTGTATCTTTATTCACTCAATTAAATCAATAGGTTTTTGTTCCTGCTTTTCATTTCCTAGAATTATAAAAATAATATCTCTTAGTTACTGACTGCCTCTCCTAATCTCTTTGCTATTACAAAGATTATTAAGTTATTTCCTCTATATATGCTGAAGACAGAGTCAAGTCTTATGACAGCTAAATAATTTGCTCAAGATTACCATACAGTTTACCTAGATCTTTTTTCTCCACACAATCTCTTCCTTTTGGGAACTGTACTCTCAACCTGGTAGGGCTGGAATCTAGTATTATTTGAGTCTATGCCATACATCATTTCCCTTCATCTAACTATAGTGATTAACTTCATGAAAGAACATGTAACAAAGTCCTAGCCAATCAGAGTCATTCCCATGAAATATTTTTGCCTGAATTGTAAGAATGGTATAAGACTGGAGCAACCAGTGGCCATCTTTGATATCACAAGGATTGAGACTGAAAATAAAGACAATATAAGAGGAAGAAAACACTAGAGGAAGGAGAAAGACAGTTCTGGTGGCGTTGTGGCCCCAGATAGAGTGATGCTGAACCTACATTTTCAACTTTTCAGTTACAGGTGTCACTGAATTCTCTCTTTCTCTAAGATACAATATGATTTGGGTGTCTGTCACTTGCATCATATGAATTCTGACTACGCAGTTACACAGACAGCGTTAGGATGCTGGGATCTGACTGTAGAAACTGTATTCTCATTCGCTGTCATATATGCCTTTCTTTGCACAAGTAAAGGCTAAGAGGTAGAGGAGAATTAAGAAAGCTGATTGGTTAATTTAGTTTAAATAATTCGAATAATCACAAAATTTTTTGCTGCGCATGTATATTGATTCAAAACAGGTGAAAAGGAAATGCTCTTTCTTCCCTAACTAGTTGAGCCAATTATATATTTTTAATGTACCCAAGATGTTCATGTCAAGACATAACCTAATGAACAAAAAGAAATAAAATACAAAGTAGTCATGCATTCCATAATTGGGCATAAATTTTACAACAGGAAATAGCTTAAGTACTTTGGTAGCAGATTGTTCCCATAGGAAAGTTATATTGGAAAATCACCCTGTGATATATTCTGAAGTGCATGCAGACTTGCCCCTCATTGATTCAATTTAAGAGTAAAATGAAAATATTTCCAGTTAACTATAAGGAAAAATTGGATCTTGCCATGAAATAAATAAATACATAATTACAAGGAAAGTAGATTATCTCAATGTACTGAAGGAAATTAAAAGCTATATGTAAAAATCTCTTAACTTTTAGTTTCTTCAGACTTTTATTTATTGACTCAAAAACATTATGAATAATAGAAAATTTATTTTTATAAATATCTTAGTTAAAAGGAGAAAAAAAGAAAGCTATATAGCCTAATGATTAATAAAGTAAACTTTCTATAAAGAGCAATTGATTTCTAAACCATAGACATCAAGTAATCAAGTGAAGACAAAATTTCTTAAGACTTTTAAATGTCTTTTGGCATATATCTCCCGGGGAAAATATCGTTAAATTGACAAACTTACCAAAAGGAATAAAATAAATGAAGTTTCAAATATTCTTGTGAAATAATGGAAAACTAATTAACCATCAATCCTGCACCATCCTTGGAAACTAAACTACTATGTTGTAAAATTGCTCCTGCTTTACTGAATTAGAATAAATGTTTGTATAATTACATGTAGTTCAGTTTATTGTAAATTAATGCTCTAGGTTCACGGTCAATTTATATGAGTAAGTCTTATTTCATAGTGTGCAATACAATGCTCATCTTATTCCTCATCAAATTTAAAGATGATCTAGCTTAGAGCAAATGTTAGAATCACAATGTCAAAAGCAGAGTATTTCTGTTACTACTAGAGGTCATCTGTTTTCATTATTTTGCTGGAGTCCGTGGGCAAAAATGTAGGTTTTTTTAGGACTTGAAATATTCTATACATATTTATAGTTGGAACCGTATTTATAGTTTTTCATTGTTTTCACATCAAATCATAACCCTAATGCTGATAACCAGAGGAACCCCTCTACCTGAAGTACAGATATATATTTTTAATGTTTCCTATAAAGTTAACTCAGAGAGGTACCAAAACGACTTTTTATATATGATCCTGGATTTTATTTTCTTCCTTGATTTTTTTCCTGTTGAAGAGACTTTATCTTTAAGCAAAATATTCCCTCTCCTAATCTACCACTATTCCTTTTCCTATGGTGATCTTTTCATATGGTGACTCCATAAGGTTATAAAGATATTGTTTTTAAGGTATGCTTCAATAAATCTTTATGTGATTGGATGGCTATAGTTTTGTATATTCATTAATTCATGAATATGTCATTATGGAAATTCTACCAAGTCATATATAGTCTTCATATGTTGGCATTTTTGTGGTGACTTTGCATGTTTCCAGTGGTAGCATATAACCTTGCAAGCTCAAAAACCTGGCTGGGTCAGCATTTCTTATAAGAAATGTATAAGACACTTATGAAGGGATATTAATCTTAGTCTACAAGTCCAAGCATAAAAGAAATATTACTTTCTATATGCTGTTAAATCAGTTCAGTTTTGTCTCAGAGTTTTCTTATGCTGGTTGGGAATTTCATCTGTTATTACTGGGAAATTCATCCTTTTTCAGCTTCACCCAGATTCCAGGAGATCTAGACACTATTCCCAAAATGAGATAATAACATATAATCCCATGTATCCTATTTACCACTGGTATTTTTTCTGTCTAAACCTGAAGTGGTCCTTTGGTGTCCATTAGTTCCGTGCTTTCATACATCTGAAATATAGAAATCTTTGCATATAACATCTATTTATTCTCTTTTTGAAACATTTTTTTTCCCTTGAAAAGTGTGGCTTCTTTCACTCTCATTTCACATGGTTTGAATAAGACTGACTTTACCTACATATATATATGACTGAGATCTGGTCAATCAGCACATCACATTCCTCTGGCTACATTGATTGGTTCATAGATGAATATATGATGCTATCGAGGCCAATAAAATGCATTGAAACTCTATGGGGTTTCAATCTTGGATAAGAGAATCTCACTCTTTCTTTTAAAAGCAGCTAAGAGCATGCATAGTTTGGAGTTGCTTGAGTTGTATTAAAACCAAGAGGTGAGAACTCATTGGATAATAACACTGATATTATGGTGAGTACAGTTAAAAGATAGATAAAGTAACATTGAATCCCAGTATATTGTTTGAACTGCTGACCAAATAATTCCTGAACTTTTCACTTATGTAAGCCAATAGATTTTCTTTCTGCTTGAGCTGTTTTGGATTTGGTTTTCTGGGTTTTAGTAACAGATGTAGTATTATACAGCCATGTCTAAAAAGCTTGAGTACCTCCCCTAGGTCTAACATGGAGTAGTGCTTAGATGCATATTATCATGGCACTTAGAACCCTGTCTTTCATTTCATAACCCATCTTGTCTTCCTCCTTGCTTCTTAAAGACACTTTTCCTTTTCTAACCCCTTTCTCCTCATGCCATCTAACATAATTTTTTTCCATTGGATTAAGAGTGAGGAATTTTAAGCTGACTATCCTAGAATTAGGTAGAATATACTGTTGAATGGTGAGGCTTGTTGTGAACATTATATTTTAAACTATGTCAATACTCCTATTGGCCTGTTAAAAGCTGTTTTTCAAAAGATAAAAACCTTTGATATCACTGTACTACTGAAGCTTCTAACCGTGATAAAAATCCATGACCCTGTGCTTTCATACCTTGTCAACCTATTTTAGTGGAAGGCAATAAAAAGCAAGGAAGAGAAAGAATTAAAAGCAGAACAAGAACACATTACTATTTCTATAAATTATATGACTCACTAATATTCTGTAATGCCAATTAATCAATTTACAAGTGAAAATTTTAACTGGCACATAGAACTGAATACTTAGCACTCATATTATTGGTGACCCAGAAGGAGAAGAGAATGGAAAAGGGGCAGAAAGAATATTTGAGTAAATAATGACCTAAAACTCTCCAACTCTTATGAAGGATGTAAATATCAATATCCAAGAAGGATAACACACCCCAAACAGCATAAATCTGAATAGACCTACTCCAAGACAACTACTATTCCGAAAGGCAAATATCAGAGATAGAGGATTCTGAAAGCAGCAAGAGAAAAGCAAAGCACCACATAAAAGGGAAACTCGATAAGATTAAGTGCTTACATCTCATCAGAAACCCTGGAGAAGAAAGTGTATGCTGTATTTAAAGTACTGAAAGGGAAAAAATGCCAGCCAAGAATTCTGTATCCAGCAAATCTGTCCTTCAAAAATGAGTATGAACTCAAAGTATTCACAAACAAAACCTGATAGAATATGTTACCAAAAGACAAGATTTCCAAGAGATACTAAAGGAAGTGCTGCAACCTGAAAGGAAAAAACAAGGGTGAGAGTTTAGAAATGAAGATTATTAGGAAGGATAAACTAAAGGATAAGAAGACAGACAATAGAACGATATGACAACAGAGAGCCAAAGGACAAAATGGATGAAGGAAGTATTGCCTTTACAGCAATGTAACACTAAATGTTAATGAATTGAAATCCCCAATCAGAAGACATAGATTGATAAACTGGATAAAAAAAATATAAGCCATCTATATGTTGTCTACAGGAGACCTACCTCAGACATAAAGACACAACCAGGTTAAAAATGAAAGGTTGAAAAAAGGTATTCCATGCAAATAGTAACCAAAAAAGAGCTGGAGTAGACCAGATAAATGTAAAATAACAACTTTATAGTGTATGAACAATAATTACTCAGTGCAACTGGCAAATTGTTCCTGTGATCAGTTTTCTGTAATTTTTTAATACAAAATAAACACTTTTAATTGAGGAGGGCTGGAGAAGAGATATATTTTTGGCTACTTCATTTCTCTTTAACAATTTCTTATTCATACTCTTTAATTAAAATAATCTATCTGGATCAATAATGATTTAGCATGACTACTGTTGAACAAGATTTTGAGTTTTTGTGCCTCATAAAAATATGAGTTCACAAATTATCTGCTGTAATTCATTTCAGTAAGATGTGAAGAATTCCCAATAGGAATTTGATTATCTAGAAAGAATTATGGCCTAAATGAATATTAAATAGCTTAACCAATGATTTATTTCATTCTTAGAGATTATTGTGTCCAATAGTTAGAGTTGTAATATAAAAATTAGAATTATGTTATAATTAAATTTTATTGTATTTGAATTATTATTTACATTTATAAAGGTTTGATGCTATGCTATTTTTAATAATTGATTATATTAAATCTAATCTGCCCTTTGCACTCTTTTAAAATTTGTAATTTTTTCAATCAATGTTTCTATTTATTTTACAATTTTAAAATAAAGGACTTCTTAATAGCTAAAAAAAGCCATTGATTATACACTTTGGATAAATCATAAAATATGTGAATATATCTCAAGAAAACTGCTTAATAAACAAATAAATAATTGTGCAGAAATAGCCAGAAATAGCAGCTATGTACAGCAGGGGGAAAAGAGAAATTGAAAGGCAAGGAATTTTCTTGTTTGTTTGTTTTTTGTTTATTATTATTATTGAAATAATGAAAAAACTTTAATAATGGTTGAAGTGATGAATGCACAACTATGTGATTATACCAAATACCATTGATTGTACACTTTGGATAAATTGTATGCTTTATTAAAATGTATCAAAAATTGATTTTTTTTTAAAAGGAAGGAAGATCTCTAATCAATAAACTAATCTGGAGTAACTAGAAAAAGAAGAGCATACTCAATTCAAAGTGAATAAAAAGAAGGGAGTAATAAAGATTAGAGTGGAGATAAATGAAATAAAGACTACAAAATCAACAGAGAAAATCAATAAAACCAAATTTGGTTTTTTGAAAAGGTCAATAAAATCAACAAAACTTTGCTTAGACTGACAAAGAGAAAAAGAGAGAGGACAGAAATAAAAATTGAAAATGAAAGGGAAGACATTATTACTGATCTTACAGAAATAAAATAGGATTGTAAAAGCATACTATGCACAATTACACACCAACAAATCAGATACCTAGATGAAATGGACACGTTCCAAGAAACACACAAATTACTTAAACTAAATCAATAAAAAACTAAATCAATAAAAAACCTCAACAGACCAATGAATAAAGAGACAGAATCGGCAATAAAAAACCCACCCAATAAAGAAAGGTCAAGGATTTGATGGTTCCATTGATAAATTTTACCAAACATTCAAAGAAGAATTAACACCAATCCTTCTCAAACTCTTCTAAAATTAGAGGAAGAGGGATAACATCCTAACTCATTCTATCATGCCAAAATCACTCTAATACCAATGGCAGATATAAATGTTACAAGAAAAGAATATTATAGACCAATATCTCTTATGAATATAGATGCAAAAATCTTCAGCAAAATACTATCCAATCAAATCCAACAGTGCATTAAAAGGATTATATACCAGGATCAAATGGGATTAATCCCAAGAATTCAAGGATGGCTCAACATAAATATATCAATTAATGTAGTACATCACATTAATAGAATGAAGTTTAAAAAAAAGCACATGATCATCTCAATTGATTCAGAAAAGGCATTTGACAAAATCCAGCACCCATTCCTGATAAACTACTAAGATAACTAGGAATAGAAGGAAAATTTCTGTATGTGATAACTCACATACATGAAAATCCCACAGCTAACCACATACTTATTGGTAAAAGACTGAAAGTTTTCCTCATACATCAGGAACAAGAGAAGGATGGTCACTTTTACCACTGCTATTTATCATAATACTGGAAGTACTAGCCGAGTAATTAGGCCAGAAAAGGAAATAAAAGGCATCCAAATTGGAAAGGAAAAAGTAAAATATCTCTCTTTGCAGCTGACATGATCATATTTGTAGAAAACTGCAAAGAATAAAAAAGAGAACTACTAGAGCTAATAAATGATTTCAGCAAAATGCAGGGTACAAGATCTACATGCAAAAACCACTGTTTCTATACATCACCAATGATTGATTCAAAAAAGAAATCAAGAAAACAATTCAATTTAAAAAAGCAACTAAAAGAATAAAATATCTAGGAATAAATTTAACCAGGGATGTAAAGAACTTGTACATGAAAAACTACAAGTCATGACTGAAAGAAATTAAAGAAAACCTAAATAAATGGAAAGGTATTCCATGCTCATAGGGACAATTGTATTAAGCAATAGATTTTAGACTTTACACCAAAATTAAGAGCAACAAAAGAAAAATAGATAAATTGTACTTCATCAAAATTAAAAACTTTTACACATCAAAAGATATTATCAATAAAATGAAAAGACAACCAACCAAATGGAAGAAAATATTTGAAAACCATATATCTGATAAAAGTTTAATATCCAGAATATATAAAGAACTTCTACAACTCAACAATAAAAAGACAAACAACTCAATTAAAAATTTGGCAAAAGACTTAAATAGGCCTTCCTCCAAAGAAGATATACAAATGGCCAATAAATATGAAAAGATGCTCAACATTATTAGCCATTAGGGAAATGCAAATCAAAACCATATTGAGGTACCACTTTACATCCATTAAAATGGCTTTTATTAAGAAAAAACAACAGTAAATAACAAGTGTTAGGGAGAATAAGGACAAATAGAATCATACTACATTGTTTGTACCTATGTAAAATGGTGCAGCTGCTGTTGAAAACAGTTGTATTTCCTCAAAAGATAAACATGAAATTACCTACCACAGAACCTGGCAATCCCACTTCTAGGTATAAACCCAGAAGAATTCAACTCAGGGATTCAAATAGATATTTGTACACCAGTGTGCATAGCAAAATTATTACTAACAGCCAAAAGGGAGCAGCAACCCAAATGTCCCTAAAAAGATGAACTGACAATCAAAATGTAAAATACATACAATGGAATATTATTCAGTCATAAAAAGGAATGCTATATGCTACAATATGGATGAACTTTGTAGACATTATGTTGAGTAAAATAAGCCAGACACAAAAGGACAGGTATTGTATGCTTCCACTTATTTGAAATGACTAGAATATGCAAATTCATAGAAACAAAAGTGGGTACAAGTTATCAGGGACAAGGGGGTAGGGAGAATGGGGAAGTTATGCATAATGAGTGATGGAAAACATTTGGTAATGGATTGTGATGAGGGTAGAACAACATCCTAGTTATGATTAATTCCACTGAATTTAAGCTTGGGAGTGATTTGAGATTTGAAAATTTATCGTGTTATGCTACAACAATAAAAAAAGAGAGAAAGACTAAAGAGTTGACAATTAAGTACATAAAATCATCTTGACTTGGTTTAATAATGGAGGAGAAAATGTCCAAAAAGACATTTTTGGGACAATTGAAAAAATTAGAATATAGACATTATGCTTTATATCAATTTTAGATTTTTTTTTAACTTGATAACTGTAATTAATATGGTTATATAAGCAAATAAACTTGTTCTTAGGAAATATAAATGGAAGTATTAATTGTTCAAGGAGCATGCTGTATGCAAACTATTTTTGAAAGTTTAGAAAATAGATGATAGATAGATAGAATGAGATAACAAATATGGAAAAATGTTAAAAGTTGGTGAATCTGGGTATCCAGGTAGATGGTACACTGGAGTTTCTATATTATGGCTTTATTATTTATGTAACTGTTCTGTAAGTTTAAAATTATTTCAAAATTAAATTTTTTTTAAAAAAAATATGCATATTTAAATATTACTCTTTGTATTTCATTCTTTACCCCATAGTTTCAACTGGTCAAAGACCTCTATATAACCTGAGGGAAAATGAGGATTGTGGATTGCCAAGAGACAGGAATAGTTAATGATCAGTTTTAACATAATGTAGAGAGAATCTAAAATGACTCCAAGGAGATCAGGAAATAAATTTATGCTACATGTAGCTTGTTGAAAATCTAGATAGTTGAAGTCTAGATAAGGGACATATGAGCAGAAGGGAGGGAGGAGATAATCATCCTCGGAGGAAGAAGGGACATTTGCCATTGTCCATCTGCCTATCTCTTTTCAACCCCTCTCCCTTGCTCTCTCTTCTACTGGGATCTTTTCTGCATTTGTTACAGCAAAAACTCCACACTTCAATCACTCAAGGGTATTCCCATTTATATTCTCAATAGCTAATTTTAGTATTTATAGAGATTGGACAATGAATAGATAGCCACTGCTTTATTAAGACTTTCTTTTTGCCTCCAGGATTTGCTGAGAGATCACATACCCCACCCTCCCATCTGTACTCCACTTCACCATGTTTAGCACTGACATATCCTTCTTAAAGCCTTGTCAATGCCTTGTATCAAGATAAAGTCAAGATTCTTACATAGTTCAGACAGAATTTTCTTTGAACTGCTAATATGTAAGTGGAGAAATTGTGTTTATTCATTCTTTGTTTTTTTGTTTGTTTGTTTGTTTGTTTTATTCTACTTTTTTTTTTCAAATGTGTTTAGATATTTCTATTTAATCAATTTAACTTCCTTAATCAATAAAGCACTGATTTATGGAGAATGAGCAGTATCCAATGAGGACTCAGTTGTCTCTTTTCTGGAATAAATTGATTTGTTGAGCACATGATCTTCTAAATATAAACCTTCCATCTAACTGGTTGCAGTGATGACATTGCATATCTCTTGTCACTAGGGATAAATGACAAGCCACCAGGGGAGTTGCTGTCAAAATAACACTCATTCCTTGATGGCAAATAACACCCTAATACTATGTTGCTGAATGTATTTTTCTTCTTTGAGCTCATAAGCTACACATTAAGAGAAAGGTGGATGGCAAGCTTAGTCTGTGAGTTATGGGGAAAATGTGTAAGGAAGTAAAACATGTAGAAAAGAGTGTTTCTTACTGAGGCAAATTGAGCAGATCTTCATAATTTAAAAAAAGTTCTCTTAACATTAATCAAAAGTGTAGTGTTATAAATTAGACCATATTTTTTATGATAAAGAAATAATTTTGTGTGACCTTTAAAATATTCTCTATGATACTTTCTTTCCCCCATATTGTTATACTTATGTTCCATTAAAAGTTGAAATTATTTACTAAAAATCTCTGTATTTATAAGAACTTTACAAGGATTATTTAATAAAATTTCAACATAAGTTAGATGACATAGGTAGTACTATTATCCTAATTTTAAAGGTTATAAACAAACAAATACTAAAAGGCTTCAGGAGTTTAATAGCCTGACAAATGTCACATGCCAGTAAGTTACATAAAGGATTTGTAACCAGTCTGCTTGTTTTTAGAACATGAGCCCTGAACAGCATCCTCCTGCCCATTTAATGATATTTTATATCCTAGAGCAGCTTTACTAAAAAATAAATTAGCTACTAAACTGTTCCTTAATAGAATGACATCATATTCACCAGAACTCATGAAAGGATAACTGGTTACAAAATTAAGCAGCACTTTACCAAGCATTGCACTGGGTGTCAAAAAGAAATGACAGTGTTCTGGTACATATACTTTGTATTTTGCTCTGCCCTTTTACTTTGCACCTGAAAGAGAAACAATAGATAGCCGTTTTAAAAAGTGTCTATTGAGTTGAGTTACTGTGATGATTGAGGCCCCAAAACATTCTTACCATTTTTCCAGTTAGAAACTTCAAACAAGACATGTTCAACTCAGTTGTACATGTATCACTCCCAAAGCTGAGTCTCCCCTAAGCTCCACACACACGTGTAGGCCATTAGTCAGCCCCTTGCCACTTGCTTCTCAAAGTGTGGTTCCTGGACTGGCATCCACCCCTGGAGCTGGTGGACCTGGGCTGAGCCCAGACCTGCATTTTAACAAGATCCCCATGTAGTTTGTGGGCCCATTGAAATCTAAACTAACTCATTTAACTAAGAAGAAAGTGGGGGTTAAGATAGCAGTTGCTTTAAGTGTGCAAATCACTGGGATTTCTATTTCTGTTGTCTCTTTGGCCAGGCTGAGAATTGGCCCTGGGCCTCTCCTGTGGATGGTGAGGCTGGGCATCCTGGGCCTCAGCCGTTTTACATCCACCGTACAGTGATGAGCACTACAAAACATTTGGCACCCGTGCCTCTGTGACCTGGATTCGGGGAAGAGAGGCGCGGGACAGGGGCTGGGAAGGAACTGCGCTCTTGCAAATCTACTCCAAGAGCACAAAGGCGCT